>BMAW01128421.1:0-17109 GCA_019974015.1 Nephila pilipes | reverse complement strand
TTTTTTTTTTTAGATAAACAAGAAAATAAATATTCAATATATATTTTTAATAACTTAAGAATACATAGTTTAATTAATATCCACCTACTAAACTTTTAAATGATTACTAGAAAATATATGTGCTTAACTCTTTAAAAAAAAAAAAAAACTAATGATGAATAATATAAAATTATAATTCTTTTCAAACATACTCAATTTTATAATAAAAAAAAATAAAAAACTATTTATACTTTACTACGACGACGTTGAACCTCTACAGTAAAAAATGGCGTTGAACCTCTACATTAAAAATGTAGATGTAATGTAGAGGTTCAACGTTGACCTTGTACTACCGGATGTAATGCTTAAAACTTATGATAAATAATAGATTTAAAAAAAATCGCCAAATTTGGCGATTTTTATGGTGGAGCCTGAAGTTTTATTCGAAAAGGTTACCACGGCTAAAGCAACCTCAGTGAAGAGAAAGCATGGTAACCACAATGGGCAAAATATCACCAAACAATTCCTGTCGCCAAGTGGTTAAGTTAAACTGCATTCCAACCCTTATAATAAATAATAGTTTTTACACAAAAATGATTTGAAACACTGGTTCCTAACTAAATTTATTTATTTTTTTTTATATCTAAGCAAGAGTAATTTAAATTATTCGTGTCAATACAATTACTTATAACATTTAAAGTATTATAAAAAAAAACAATATTTAATTCGATTTATACTTTATTAAAAGACTAAAAAAATTCTTCAGAATAATTAGCAATTGGAGAGGTTATATATTTTTGAATCTAAAAACCTACGACGTTAGCATTCATAACGTCGTAGGTTTTCAAAATGGCGCATTCTTTGACCTCGATTTTTTATTACTACATAGCATGTTTCTTCCAAACGATCACTTTTAGTTCAGGATTGTTTGTTAAATCCACATAAAGACTTTATAAAAAAATGTTGAAATGGAATATATTTTTGATGGATATTAATCACAAAAAAAAATTAATAATAATAATAATTCATAAATTTAATGATTTAACTTGTTAATATATTAAAAGCTTATATTTTTTATTAAAAAAATGAATAACATATGTATCAAATGTCTAATTTTAATCATTTTTTGTTGAAACTAAAAATTAATGAATAGCTACTATTTTAAAAAAAATCTTGAGAGATCAGGTAACTACGAGATCAGATTTTGTCCAAAATTATCATTAAATAATCTTTAATAAAATTTATATTTTGAACATATAATTTTAACTTTAAATTCTTTTCAAACATACTTAATATTAAAATAAAAAAACTCTTCCTAAAAATTAAAAAAAAAAACTATTTGTACTTACCAGCGTTTTTGAAGACCAGCATCTTCGAACTTCAGCCTTAAAATGGCGCATTACTATCTACGTGTTATTTTTTGAAAGTCAGTAAGTGTTGAGTTGTATTACTAAACATATTTTTTTGTATAAAATCATAAATATTAATTTTTATCTTAAAAAAAAAAAGCAATTATAAATTAAAACTAAAATTTAAGATAAAAAAAAGTACTTTTTCACACATTCATGTTTAAAACTAATGATAAATAATATATAATATACAGTCTGTTAAAAAAAATGTTTTTCGAACACTGATTTCTAACTAATTTTTTTTTCAAGTATATTTGATTCTATTGTAAAAAAAAAGAAATATTTCTTATATACTAAAAATAATAATTAATATTGTTTCGTATATAAGAAATATTTCTTTAAAGTCAGGTACATATACTCGAAGCATTAAAAAAAAACTTTTTATTAAGGTATCTAAATAGGTTGAAAAAAGCGTTTTTTTTTTTGAAGAAAATTTCGATTTTTTTTATTCTAATTGTGAATTATAATCCTGCATTTCAAGATTCCATAACAGTTTTTATTTTTACTTTATGTGAGGTAGAACTCAAGATATAGTTTTTTTTTTTAATGCATAGTAGTTAAAAGCGAAATCGGAAGTAGTGACATTTAATACCTGATGTGCAAGATTTATCTTTTTTTTAAGGTATTATTGATTTAAACCCTTAATTTTAATTTTATGCTTACCAAGCCACAGTTTATTTATTATTTGATATTTCTTATTTTTTAATCATTTTGTTGTAGATGAGTGGCAACAGTGTTTTCGACTATCGTTAATGTTTGTTTACATTTTTTTTGGTTCGTGTTATTTTGCTCACGGCTAGTTTGTTTTCCTATATTTTGTATTACTTTCAATTCTTTCTTTATTTGAAATTAAATTTAAATTAATTCTTCTTCAAAATATAAGTAGATGTGGTTCATATAATGCGTTAAAAAGTTTTATGTAAAGTAAAAGACATTATATGATTCAGCATATCAAGGAGAGAAAACTGACTGCAAATAAAACTATGTTTAAGTTGAGTAGTAAACTTGAACATGATGAAAAGTATTTATCAGGTGATTTAAATAGGAATTTACAAACCACAGATTTAGATATTATTTATTTAGTTATGTTATTTTTCTCAACGTTGTAAATTTTGCTAAAATTTCATTAAAAAAAAACCACTTTTTTTTCAAAAAAACTGGAGATTGTATATGTATATAAATATAATTTTATTGCTTTTTGAATCTATTTTTATCATTAGACACTAAAAAAAAAAAACTATTCTAAAAAGCATTTTTTTCAAAAAATTGGTCTTCAAACCTAGTCGGGTACGATTTATTATAAATAATTTATATGAGAGGTACGAAAATTACGGTTTTCACCAGTGATACATTTTTTGTAGGTTTGTAATTTTGAGGAACCGAAAATACTTTTTTGGTTTGAAGAAAAATATTTTCAGATCCTGAGAAATTTATATTTTTTATATATTAAAATAGTTATTAATATTTTTTTATATTTTATATTGCCCTCATTCCCGTTTCTCCCTTAAACTCTGGTATATATACTCGATGTATCAAAAAAAAAATAAAAGTTTTTTTTTTTATTCAGTAATAAAAAAAAAAAAAAATATTTTTTTTTTACTAATTAAATTAACATTGGTAATAGAATAACACAATTTTGTTTAAAACTAATAATAATTAATTGTTTTTACACACAAATAGTATGCTCGCACAGTCAGTCCAATATGTTTTAGAACATTAGTTCCATTCTAAAAAGCATTTTTTTTTTTCAAAAATTGGTCTTTGAACCTAGTCGGATAACTTAAAAATTCTTACACAATTATGTTATGTTTAAAACTAATAATAATTAATTGTTTTAACACACAAATAGTATGTAAAATACAGTTCGCCCAATATGTTTTAGAACATTGGTTCCTAACTAAATTTAAATATCTATTATTATTTAGGAACATAATATTCGTTAGATGGCATCACGTCACATTTACCGTCATTAAAGAGATTTGAATATATATATATATATATATATATATATATATATATCTACATATATACATATTATTAGTTATTAGTTATTATTATTATAAAATATATATATATATATATGTTATTATTATATACATATTACATACATATTACAAAAATATATATATATACATACATACATATATGCTAAAATATATATATACATATACAGTATATACATACATATAAAATACACATACATACATACATAAGTTACATAAAATATACATATGAAAGTTATAGCATATACAGGGTTATACATATATATATAAGCAAACATATACATATATACAGGCTGGTATAATATATATATTGAATGCTCTTATAAGATACATATACATAACAATTTACAAGATATAACGTAGGGAAAATTGTAATTATGTATGTTTAAATATATAAGCTGAACCGTGATTGTTTTTCTTTTTTTTGCAATTTAGCTTGAGTTTGGTATTTTTTATTGGCCAGATTGAATTTTAAAAAAAAATAGTCGATTGAAATATCATCAAGAATATCATTTTGCAAACTATTTTTTTGTTATATTTCTCAAACTGTGAATGTAAATATATAAGACCTCTCAGTTAAAATAGATCTAGTAAAGATTTTTTTCTCCTCATATATTTTGTTTTAACATAGTGTTAAAATTCTTTCACCAAGATTATTATTTTCAAGCTAGATTAAAAACTTAATTGTTTTATATATACAATATCCTAATTCAGATTTTTTTTTGTGTGAAGATGTTATACAGTCCAAGTCTAAAATGTTAGTATTATTGAAGTGTTAGATTCTTTCACCAAAATTATTATCTTTTGCTTTACTGAATAATTCACACATATATAAACTGAATTTGTAGAAATGCAACACCAAGAAGGAATCATCAGAATCAAATGAAATTCGCAGGCGAAAGCTCAATTATAGGTATTATGCAAATCTAATAAAGGTTTCAGAGCCATCGTCAGAGCGTACGCGGCAGACGCAACTCCTCTGGATTGATGCCTGAAACGTATAAATAAAGTGCTGTAGCGGACGTTGAAAAAGTCTATGATTATCTGTAGTGGCAAGCGTTTAGTGAGACCTGCATGCTCCACGACGGAAGAATAGAAATCTCACAACTTACGGAGTTTGAACGAGGGAGGATAACCGGCCTTCGAGAAGGAGTACTTTTCTCCTATCGCAAGTAGACGTCAGTTGCAGCGGAACAGTTCCACGGTGATGCGGTTTGGAAACAGTGGACCGACGAGCACCGAACAACTCGAAAAACAGGCACTGGACGACAGAAGTGACGTCAGGCGCGATGATCGACACCTGCTCCGCATGGCGGTGAATGATCGCACATGCTTCCTCCAGGCAGGCAGCACGTTATTCTACCTGCCACAGGTGAGCAATTGTCGGCTTCTGTCAATTCGTCGTCAAGTCTGCTGCGCCGTGGATTGCGTGGATGCCTTTATACAGATTCCTCTCATGGCGAATCATGACGCTGGGGTCGGCTGTAGGCTCTGAGCACAGAGACAGGCACTGACGTTAGCGCAAGTTGTGCTTACAGATGAATCACGCTTCAATTTGTAGACATATGGACCGTGTTCGTGTTAGACGTTATGCCGGTCGTAAGCGCTGCCTCCGAGTGTATTATTGAACGACAGTTAGTGGTCGACAGCCGCGAGTTTAAGATCAGGATGCGATTTGTATCATGGACGATCAATTTATGACTGAATGAGGGTAATCTCAATAGACAGGTACGTCCGTGAAGTGCTAGCAGCCCGAAGTCGTTCCTTTCCTTCAAGGCATCCCTGAGCTATCTTTCAGCAGGATAAAATGCACGCCCATGTTCGCGGACTGTTCGAGACTTCTTGTTCCAACGCATGCAACTTCTTCCTTGACCTGCTTATTCACCGGATATGTCGCCCTATTGAGCACGTGTGGGATATAGTTGGTCGGCGTCTCGCTCGTGATCCGCTCCTGCAGTTTCAAAGACGAACTTTGGTTGCGCATAACAAATGAATATGGAATTCTCTCATCAAGCAGATATTCAACATCTATTTGACTCCATGCTGTCACGTCGTTAAGCAGCACTTATTGCAGCGCATGGTGGCTGCACCAAATACTGATTTTCGGACGCCCAATTTGTCCTTTTGTTTTGAAAATTTCATCATTTATTGTATCAGTACAAGTCGTTTCTATCTCAAATTCTTTCTGATCTGATGATTCTTTCATGGTGTTGCATTTTCTACAAACGCAGTTATATATTCTTGTGATGTTATAATTCATTATTATTTTCCAGGTGTAATATCTTTGTTTGCAAAATAATTCACACATATATATTCTTCAGTTTATATTCTATTATTATTTCAGTGTAACACTGCTTTGCTTACTAGAATAATTACACATATATATTACTTCTTCAGTTTATATTCTATTATTATTTTCAGTGTAACACCTGTTTCTGTTTACTGAATAATCTACATATATATATATTATATATTTTCAGATTTATATTCTATTATTTTCAGGGTGTAACACTGTCTTTGTTTACTAGAATAATCCTCATATATATATATTCTTTCAGATTTATATTCTATTATTATTTTCAGGTGTAACACTCTTTCTACAAGAGTATCTTCAGTTTTCTTTAAAGAACTATTAATGGTAATCGTTATTGTAATCTATATACATATTATTATTTCTAGTGCAATATTTCTTTGTTTACTAAAGTATCGTTTTCTTTAAAGATATTATTAATGGTTATTTATGTAATCATATCATTATATATTACTTTCAGGTGTAACATTTCTTTGTTTACTAGAATATTCAGTTTTCTTTAAAGATGCATTAATGGTTTATTTATAGTAATCATATATACACATATATTCTTCAGATTTATATTCTATTATTATTTTCAGTGTAACTGTCTTTGTTTACAGAGTAATTTCAGAGCCTCAGAAAAAAATTTCAACCTAAGAGGTATTATACATGTGATAGAAATAATATCTTATTAATGTTAGATTTAATAACCATGTTATTATTTTTAGTAAGCTAAATGTGGAGAGCAATATTGTTTTGTTTATAAGAGTAATTCAGTTATTTTAATATTATAATTATATTAATGACGCTTAAAAAAATTTTTTTTTTCAATATGTTAAGTAATTATTATAAATAATAAAGAGGTATAAAAACTGCTTAAAAAATTATAAGTTGATATGTTATTTATTATAAATAATTAATATAATATATTAGAATGAAATTGAATTTTGAGTTGTACTGTTCCTTAAATATATTATGATAATATACCTGAATTATAACAATTTATTTCTGCATAAAAAAATTACATTCATTGCGAACCATCCTCATCAGTATTTTTTTCTAGATATCTTGCGTATGTACTATTGAATTTTTTCTACTACAATAAGTTTACTAATTATTTTATGAACATTGGTTTTTTCCAAGTGAGTTAGTCTTGTGGGGTCACATAAGGGTAAATTTTCTATTTAGGAACCAATTTTATTGGAGTTATGTCCAAAAATCTACTTACTTTTTAAACCATTTTTCTAAAAAAACGTAAATCTGCAGGTAATTATTAGAATGAAATTGAATTTTTAGTTATTATCGTTCCCAAATTATAATTATGATAATATACCTGAATTATAACAATTTATTTCTGCATAAAAAATTAGAAGTATTCCCAGCAAGTTGTAAAAAGTTCTTCCAAACGACACACTTGTAGTTTAGGATTGCCAAATCCGTGCAAAGACTTTATAAAAATGTTGAAATGAGATATATTCTTGATGGATATTAACTGCATATTTCTCAGACGAAATGTTATTTCTATATTAATAAACGACTCAATCAACTTTTTTATATGATTCCCCCACAAATTTTTCGGTTTATTGTTAATGCATTCGCGATATTCTTGATATGATTCCACAGTAAAGATCTTTTTATGAAAGTATGGTGGATACATAAATTGAAATAAACTTTTGGTGTTTTCTAAGTCTCTGTTACTAAATTTGCAGAGCTCGCAATAGCTGTCATCATCTTTTTCTATAATGTCTTTTTCCAATTCTTCGAGATTCTCTATTTCATCGGCACATTCAAATTTAAAAGTAGTAAATTTAGAATTTTCATATCCCCACAATCCTTCTATAATAATTTCAGATATAACGCGATTGTACCTTAAAATAACGTGTTGTACAAACTCAAAACATTTTTTATTTAAAAAACTGTAAGGTATGATACATTTATCATGTCCTTCAAAGATTACAGGTACTAACTCTGGTTTTTCGACTCGAAAATGTCGAGAAAAATATTCTATACTCGAAAAACTAAAATCATCTCTCGACGACATTGTGAATGCTCGACAAGAAATGGTTTAATCGAGCTTATATATCCATAGAATATAAAAAAAAAATTTTGTTTTTACTGGTTAAATTACAAGTATTATTAGTAATTCGTTTTTTACAAATATTTTTTTTTTTTAATATATTCAATTACAAGTTGTAAAAAAGTTCTTCCAAAAACGACACACTTTTAGTTTAGGATTGCTAAAATCCGTGCAAAGACTTTATAAAAAAATGTTGAAATGGGATATATTCTTGATGGATATTAATTGCATATTGCTCAGACGAAATATTATTTCTATATTTTTAAACCACTTAATCAACTCTTTTACATCACAACTCCACAATTTTTTTTTTGGTTTATTGTTAATGCATTCGCGCAATATTTTTTATATGAAAAATAGATATTAATGTCTGGTGGATACATAAATTCAAATAAAGTTTTTGGTGTTTTTCTAAATCTCTGTGGTGTTTTCTAAATCTCGTAATAGCTGTCCACTTTCCCATTCTTCAATTAGCTCTATTTCATCGGCACATTCAAATTTAAAAGTTATAATTTTTACATGCCTACAATCCTTCTATAATAATTTCAGATATAACACGATTGTATCTTAAAATAACATGTTGTACAAACTCAAAAAAAAAAAAAAAAAAAAAAAAAAACTGTAAGGTATGATGAATTTATTATGTCCTTCAAAGATTACAAGTACAAAATTTTTGACTAGCTCTGGTCCTTCAGGTTGAAAATCCGAACGTTGTTCTGACTGTTGTGAATATATATTTAGCAAGAAAATTTCTGAAATATTGGACGGACGACATTATAAATCTACCAAGAAATAAGGTTTAAATATTCATAGAATAAAATATTTATTGAATCAAGTAAAAAAAAAAATCATTTTTTTACACACATGAAAAAAAATAAATAAATCTCATCAATAATTTTTTTTTCTTCTAGATATATTGCGTATGTATATAAAGAATGTAATCAATTAGAAGTATTCTCAGCAAGTTGTAAAATGTTCTTCCAAACGACACACTTGTAGTTTAGGATTACCAAATCCGTGCAAAGACTTTAAAAAAAAATGTTGAAATGAGATATATTCTTGTATGCAGAATGTAATCAATTAGAAGTATTCTCAGCAATTTGTAAAAAGTTCTTCCAAACGACACACTTGTAGTTTAGGATTACCAAATCCGTGCAAAGACTTTATAAAAAAAAATGTTGAAATGAGATATATTCTTGATGGATATTAACTGCATATTGCTCAGCAAGTTGTAAAAAGTTCTTCCAAACGACACATTTGTAGTTTAGGATTGCCAAATCCGTGCAAAGGCTTTATAAAAATGTTGAAATGAGATATATTCTTGATGGATATTAACTGCATATTTCTCAGACGAAATGTTATTTCTATATTAATAAACGACTCAATCAACTTTTTTATATGATTCCCCCACAATTTTTTCGGTTTATTGTTAATGCAATCGCAATATTCTTGATATGATTTCACAGTAAAGATCTTTTTATAAAAGTATGGTGGATACATAAATTGAAATAAACTTTTGGTGTTTTCTAAGTCTCTGTTACTAAATTTGCAGAGCTCGCAATAGCTGTCATCATCTTTTTCTATAATGTCTTTTTCCCATTCTTCGAGATTCTCTATTTCATCGGCACATTCAAATTTAAAAGTAGTAAATTTAGAATTTTCATATCCCCACAATCCTTCTATGATAATTTCAGATATAACGCGATTGTATCTTAAAATAACGTGTTGTACAAACTCAAAACATTTTTTATTTAAAAAACTGTAAGGTATGATAAATTTATCATGTCCTTCAAAGATTACGGGTACTAACTCTGGTTTTTCGACTCGAAAATCATCTCTCGACGACATTGTGAATTTACCAAGAAATGGTTTGATCGAGCTTACATATCCATAGAATATAAAAAAAATAAAATAAAAATTTTGTTTTTGCTGGTTAAATTACAAGTATTATTAGTAATTCGTTTTTACAAATATTTTTTAACTCGCGATAGCTTTAATCAATTAAGAAAAAAATTTTCAAAATTAAAAAAAAAAAAAAAAAAAAAAAAGATTTTTTTCTCAATTGATTGAAGCTCTTGAATCAAGTAAAAGTTAATGTATTAAAAAAATCATTTTTTTACACACATAAAAAAATAAATAAATCTCATCAATAATTTTTTCCTTCTAGATATCTTGCGTATATATATATGTAATCTTTCTACTACAATTATTGCTATAAACTTTGTTTTCCAAGTGAGTTGTCTTGTTTCTGATTGATTACATTCACCTTTAAAAAAATATATATAATATTTAGTAAGAATAAGTTGTTATTTATATCTAAAAAAAATTTTCAATTCAAGAGCTTCAATCAATTGAGAAAAAAGTCTTTTTTTTTTTTTTTTTTTTTAAATTTGAAAAATTTTTTCTTAATTGATTAACCCTCCAAGCGTTTTACTATTTTGTCTAAAGCTATTCCGAAAGCGATCTACTTAAGCACATCTAAAGGTCGCTAAAAGTTTTCGCTTTCCATTCACAAATTCTTCGAAAATGCAAGAAGCTACTGTTCCTTCCCCCTCTTGAGTCGCGGGTGGTCTACAATTCTCACTAGGGTTGGGCATTTTACGACTCGATCCGACTCTTTGATAAGCGATTTCGTTGCCTTGGGGGAATCTTGTATGGCAGGCTGTAAGCAGGCAGAAATGGAGTTCATATTATTTACGTCAGATCTTGGAAGGTGTTTGCCCGATCTATTGAGTTTCAATCGAAGTGTTTCAACAAATGAAGAATAAAAAATATAGCTTGAAAAAAATTGGTGGGTTAATAGTTGAAAATATTTGTTTGCAACAAACAATAGAAAAATTCTTTTTTTCTGTCATTTTTAAAACCTTTTTTTTTTCTATTCATTGTTGAATAAGAGACTAAGAAAATATAACATTGTTTGCATGTTTTGAAAAAAGAGTAATGATTAGTATTTGCTATCAAGCATTATTTGTTTAATCAAAGCACCAGAATTTTATTAAAATTTTAATTTTGATAGAAGATTCAATCCTCAAAAGCAGTTTGCTTGTAAAAATAAATATAAATAAATAATTTAAGGGGAAAAAAATCTTAAATTTCGTAAAGGTCACGTGTTTCTAATACATTAATCGAGAAGCATTGGGTCACATATAAGTCTGCGTTTTTTGGCTCAGATAAAGAATCACACACTTATTTATTGTTTTCAAGGTATGAAGTAAAATTGGCGGCACTGTTTTAAAATTAAAATTTTGTGCAGAATTTATTTTGAAAGATAATATTAAATGCTTTGGTAACTTGCATAATATATTTAGTGGACGGTAACGCTGATTCCGATAAAAATGTAAAAATTAGTTTGGTCAAACATTTATCAAATCTGCAAAAAACATTTCTTGAATCCTGTTCAAAATGAAAAAATATCTTGAATCCAAAATCCTTCCCAAGACTGTGAATCCACTGAACTCTCAATAAAAGAAGTTGGTGTGGTGAGGAAATTAGGAGAGAGGGGTGCCAGCTCAAGTATCGTCCTCGTCACTTGACCGAAGTTCAAAATTACGAGGTCCGCCACCAATAGCCCTCGTGTTGCTTCTAGTGCGACGTTAATAAAAAAAAACTAAAACTCAATAAAAAAAGAAAACCTTCGAACTCCCAACAAAAGAAATAATTGAGTGTATATCAATTTGATTGATATATCAAATTGATATACACTCAATTGAAATTAAAATTTAGTTGAGTCGATATTATGTATATTATGTTTGACATTAGAAAAGAATATCATGAAATTGCCGAAAGAATTGTGAAACATCTAATAACATATGTTTCTACCTATATATGCGAAAAATCATTCTCTTTGTACGCTGCGACAAAAACACAATTCCGAAACAGATTGGATGCTGAAGAAGGCATTAAGTTGCAGATTTCAGAAATTATTCCAGACGTAAAAATACTTTGCAATAAAAAACAATCATGGCCAAGTAATTAAAAAATTTCTTTTCATTAATTTGTTATATTCAAAAAAAATTGTTGCTTTTGCTTGTTATTCATAGGTTATATTTTAGAAACTCCCCCTCCCCCAATAAAAAAGAACATTAGCCAGCTTACCATTCACTAATCTTACTAAGACGTTTCTAATATGATAAAATAGAAATGCAATGATAATTTTGTACATTTGATTAGGATAAAGAGCTTTGATATCCCATTTTTTCTGCTGTTTAATCAAGGGGTTCCTTGAAGGTGTTGGTAAGCACAAAGGGTTCCTTCCTCAAAATGCAAAAGGTTGAATACCTCTGCTCTAAGCGAAATACCCCATCTACATCCATATTTGTGCCACGGAAATATACTTCCCATTCAATAAATAATTTTAAATTTTAATTGGATATATATTCTTCAAAATGTCAAAATATTCCTAACCATCCTCGAACCACATTTTAATTTTCACCTTTCCATTTCTTCAGTGTTTTCAAACTTTAAATACATCTTCGTATTATATCTTATAACAGAAAATTGCCATCGATAACTTCATCTTACATATCAGTTATTACAAAATTGGCAACGAGAGAAAATTTAACCCTTTTAATTTTGTCTTTCAAAACAGTACACTTAAAACACTTTAGTTCAGTGAAGTTGACAGACATTTCCTCAAAGAATTCATAACAAATTTTGTAAGCAATTTTAAATTTTAGAAATGTATCCTTAATCCCAGGATTATAACTATACAGAATTGTTAGTTTATTCTTTAGTATTAATGATACGAATGAATCCTCATATCTCGTACTATATTGCAATAAAATAAATTGTAGCTCAAATGTTATCATATTTCATTTCTTGGGTAGTTTTATAGAAAAATAATGTCTGGCTGTAGAGAAAGCAGAGTGTATGTTTTGATTTATAGAAAGGGTGATGGTTTTTTTTCCAAATTTAAATAATATGACCGAAGTGGATCATATAATTTCAAAATGCACTCTATTTGTGCTGTGTGTGTGCTGGTTTCAAAGTAAAACACCCTATTTTTGAATAGCCGAGGAGCTTTTTATATTCAATATCAACCTCAACTCAAAATTGCTTACGATTTGCTTCTCAAACCGTAAAGGGACTAAAATATATGCCTTAGTACAGTCCAAAATATTCACAATATGTAAAAATAATTTTCCTCTACTAATCATAGTCCATCTTACAAATTGTACCTAAAAACAGCTATATGTGTTTATTAGATCAAAAATTAGATTATAACAAATCAGGTCTAATTTTTGGTAGTTTAAATTTCAATATAATATGCATATCTTAAAACAAATACGTTAGCAAAAAAATCAATTTATTCAAAATTTGTATTTCATGAATAAAATAAATCAGAGTTCACTTGTTCTCAAATAAATATAATTGTAATCAAAGTGTTTATGCAATTTACAAAAAAATGCAAAGAATCGTATATAAGCAATAATTTTAATTGTTACAAATATTAAAAATATCAGATACATAAGAAAATAATATTAATATTTTATTAAATGCTTAAACAAAAGCGTCTTTAAAGTACCTTAATACTTATCTTTGGAACAGTTTGTTTATTTAAAAAAGAAATATTTGTGAAACACAATATTTTTTAGTTACAATGGTTTATACAAAATTGTGTATATATATATATATATATATATATATCTGTGTTGTGATGCGGGAAAATTGCAGTTATCTCTTAAACTTACTGAGTTATTCCAAAACTTATGAACACAACATAATTTTACAAATATATCACTTTTTGAAATATAAAAAATAGCTCCAAAATAATAAGTTATATACTTAAAAGATGTGTTTGAAAATCGCAACATTTCTAGAAATTTACTGAACATTGTGGTAAAATTTCATTTCAATACATGAAATACTTTTTAAGAAATGAGATTTTTCGTAATAAAAAAATTTAAATCACAATTTTTCAGAAAATGCAAATAAAGATTTCAATGTTTCTTAAAGAGAATTATATACTTAGAATAATTAATTAACTAACTTACCCTAGAAGCAATTGTAAACCATTGTAAATCACTTTTCGTGAAAATAAAATAAAATACGTAATTAAAAATTTTCAAAAGATATATAAAACACATATCTTATGTACAGTAGCACATATTTAAAGTTATCAACTAAAATGAAAGATGAAATGAAGAATCAATTAAAAAATTTATAGAAATATTGGGTTTAAAAACTTAATACACAAATAAAAAATCTCCATAAAACATATGATATGGTATTTGATGATAATCTATAACTGTGCTAATTGCTTTTTTTTTTTTTTTTTTTTTTTTTTTTTTTTTAAAAAAAAATTATCAGTTTAAAATATTTAGTTAACTTGGACATTGAAGCCGTTTCTAGACTTTCTTTTTGTATTAGTATCCATATACTTTGTTATTAAACTTTGTCCAACACTCACAATAGAAAATGCACTATTGCAGATTATACAATTAACCAAAGAAAAGTCATTTTAATTGCTGTCTTAATAAGTGGAAACTCATTTTTAAACATTCATTAAAATATTTTTTTACTTCTCTTTGAAAAACCTATATTGCTCTAGGGAAAAAAATAAACACGCACTAGTAATATTTAGCTTAAAATTGTGCCAAATCACTCTCGTTTCAACCCAAAATGATGGATTCCGGGATCCCCGAAATGATGCAATTCTGTTCGGTGAACAGAAAACATATGGTGGGAATACAATTCCCTACTAAATAAGCGAGTCCAAACTTTTTTTGTGATAAAAACTGCATTTAGATAGAATTAGTATTTATTAACATAGCATTAGAAGCAACACGAAGGTCATTGGCGACGGACTTCGTAGTTTTGAACCTCGGTCAAGTGACGAGGACGACACCTCAGCTGGCACTCCCTCTTCTAATTTCCACCCTACCCCAACGGAAGGACTTTGGGCCCCAATAGATTTAACGTGCATCAGCCCCGGCTACACAACGGGTCTTTTGCGGCCCAGGATCGAACTCGCGGCCACACGTTTAGATGGGAATGGGTTGGAACTTTTAAGAACTTGCATAAAATTGCCAATATAGTTCATAAATTTTTTAGGAGTACAAAAGGATGCAAAGGAATATTTTGGTAGTACAGATTTTAAAAGGAATATGGTTTGCGAAAATGGAGTTCAAAATTCACATAAAGAGTACGGTTGGTTACCTTAGGTATTTTTATCTCGCAACAATGAATTGGAAGTCCATTCTAAAATCCTTTGTTATTAAAATGGGTTATTTTTACATTTCCCGCTGAAAACTGTAATTAAGAGAGTGGTATTTCCCAAAACAGCAGTGCCCTAAGCTTTTGCACAAGTAGTTCCTACCTAAGGCTGACTCTACCTAATCAAGTGAATATGACGTATTCTGTTCAAGATTATGGCCCTGCAGATTGCATTTTCCATCTATTTTAGAAGCAAGTTTTATATCTTCTGCACCAATATGATAACAGTGTACAATTTAATTTAAAATTATAAAATTGTTAACATTTGCGATAATGTCACTTATATCTATTTTTAATAATCTGTGAATACATCAAACATTACTTTATTATGTTGACGCTTTATTTAATATTACGTATAATATAACGAACAAATTTCGAACTGAATTTTAAAATGATTATTTCAGAAACTATTGTAGATATGCTCATAATTTTTGTATACCGAAGTTTTAGCATCTCAGCTCTGCTTCCAAGTAAAATTTTTATTTTATGTTCAACAAATTTTTCAGCCTACTTTTTCCTAATAACGTGTGATTTTTAACTGATTTGTAAAAAATTTACGGAATATATGAAAATATGCTGGCGATGAAATATATTAAATTTTGAATTTTATATTTTAAATTTTCATAGAATTGTAAGTTTTTGTGATTAATATTTTTTAACTTTGTATGTAACGTACATAAATATTTTTATTGTTATTTGAAAAGCAGATTTTCTGGGTAGCATTTGTAAAATTCCTAGTTGTATATTGTAAAGATTACAAAAAATGTCCGGATTTTAATTACATGTACTTCAGTTATCCTTTAACAGAAGATTAATTATAAGAGATTTTACACATGTGGATACTTTTTCATTTGAATCTTCAAATAATTAGTAACCAAAAGTATCTGTGCAAATGTACAGTTGACACTAATGCGTATGAACAAATATAAATGTGTGCCGACGCTTTTAAATACTAATTATTCGAAAAATCAAGTTTGACAAATATTAATTTGAGGGGGAAACCTCATTCTTCTTCTCTTTGAGGAAAGATGTAGTTCATTTATTTAAAATTTGGATGTATTTCGAAACATGACATTACAAAATATCGTGTGTAAGCTGTCCTGAATATCTGGTTTTGAAATTGTGAAAAAAAAACCAGAATTTAAAAAAAAAGTTGTATTTTCAGTGTGGTATTTTAGTAATGTATTCAGATTTTGAAAATGACAGTAGGCTTGGAAATTATTCATTTAATAATTAGAAATCTCTTGGCCGTTCTAGTTTATTTTACAATTTTT
Source organism: Nephila pilipes (assembly GCA_019974015.1). Classification (NCBI taxonomy): domain Eukaryota; kingdom Metazoa; phylum Arthropoda; class Arachnida; order Araneae; family Nephilidae; genus Nephila; species Nephila pilipes. The sequence goes on along the minus strand of BMAW01128421.1, from coordinate 859 downwards.
ATTTTATTGGAAATAATTATTATTTTAAGTACTTGAAAGTGATTAAAGGAGTATATATGAGCAATGCCCAGGAATATTTATCTGTTGCTCATGCATTATCTCGTTAAGCAAATATTTTGTAGATATAATTTGTGATGTTTTCAGTTATGAATATAATAGCTTAACTCTATCTGGTAATTTTAAGTGGAGGAAAAAGATTGGTTTAGCAATCAGAAAACCTTATGAAAAATGTTTATCCAACAATGAAAAATGGTTAATACTCTATCTAAATTTGTTAGATTCCAAATATGGTCAGTGAATAAAATCAATTAATTTATGATTGAACTTTAAAGCGTTTTGGATTAGTTTAAATAAAAATTATATCAATGATCAAGGACATTTCTTCCATAAATAGAATCAAACTCAGAGTTGACCAACAAAGTACTTGAAAATCTTCCCTTTCCCTCTCAGACAGATGTCGTCGTCTACAACCCTGAAGAATTATGGGGTTCCTTAATTATAAAGTTTCTGCTCAGAGTTCATTTGTACATGTCAGCCTCCCAATTCATCATGAGTCTTAAAGCTTTTGAAGGGGAAAGTGGAAAACCATTTCATTGATCTCAGATACATCTCCTACTTTGTTGAAGCCACCACGGCTCCAGCACCGTTGCTCTCACAGCCACGAGTTCTCCAAACAGCCTTTCTGAGATATCTCAGGATGGTAAGCGTGTGGTAAGCAGAGGTTCAAAGCCTATATCCATGGTTCAAAATATTTATAAAGGCAGGTCTAATAATCCTTTTTATGTTATAACAAAATAAAATTTTCCTTTGTTTTATTCTATAGTCCTCTAAATCTCGTCAAACAGCAATATGAAAATAA
>BMAW01128418.1:0-15000 GCA_019974015.1 Nephila pilipes | reverse complement strand
GAAAGCTCTATGATTCACAGAAATGTACGCGAAGCTTACGAATTAACCATTTATAAACTATCCGATTTGGGAATATTTTGTGAGTGTTCATAAAAATTTATTTGTGTGCATTGGTAAATTTGTGTTATTGAAAAGATGTTTAAAATATAAGTTTTGATTTAGTGAAGGAAAAGCACAGAACAGAGAATCTGAATTAACTTAATATTGAACTTTTCCGAAATAAATTAAAAGTTACCTAAATTTTCTTTATATATATATATATATAAGCTTTAAAAAATATAACAAAATACAAATTATTATTTCGTGAAGCATAAAATGTGAAATTTTAATTTAGTCTCTAAGATGCACTGAATTAATTTGTTTATTCCAGCAAAAGTTATTTTTTTATTTAACTTAATTTTATTTATTTATCATTTTTCAAGTTGAATTAAGCATCTCATAAAATTTAAGTCTTTAAATTTGCCTTTTCTAGGCAAATGCAAAATACCAAGACATCATTGTACTCTTTTTATTTTCCTTGGATTTTACCGTCTTTGATGAAGACGGATGACGCACCCCCTGGATACCCCAGCGATTCTTCTCTATTTTTAACCATCCTTTTTGTCAATCATTTTTACCAAATGATTACTGTAACAAATATTTCATTGACCATAAATGATTCATTCAGTAACAGGGGGGAAGCTTCATTTAACTTATTTTTATGTAACTGGTGTACAAAAACAAATCACGTAAAATTAATCGATAATTAATCTATGTAATATATTAATCAGTGTAGAACTTCAAACTTTGAAATCGGTAACATTTGCCTTTTTTATTATTATTATTATTGAAAATTAAAATCCGATATTTTCAATTTCCTAATCAAGTCCTCGAATAACTTTTTAACATAAGAGGCGTTATAGTTTGAGGGTAACACTGTTTACACATATTAGCTCAGATTTATAATTAATTAAACGAATATATAATGCAGTTGAATTTAAAAGAACAGCTATCTATCATAAAACAGTATTACCATAACAAAATTGAACTTTTTTTTTTTTTTGGTTTATCAGGGGGTTTCGGCCCCCCCCTCATATAATAACTAAACATAAGTATTTTTCATTTAAATTTAAAAAAAATTAAAGAAAGAAATTCTGATTGATTTGGAGCATTTGAAAGATTGAAAATAAGTTTTCTAAGAATGCAAATGATGTCTTAAATTCAAAAAAAGCAAAGATACATAATTTTCAATTGTAGAAATCTTTCAAATATCACGATTTGTCTGAAACGCGATAGAGAAAATAAAACTGTTTTGATTCTCGCGCTTTTTGTCCCTTCCGCTAACTTTTTGGGTTACAATGACGTTATTTGATTTAAGAACTTCGCATTGTGTATAAACCGTGTCTTATGGAAACCAACATATTGTTGGAGATCGAATGTTAGTAATATAAGAGAATGTATGATATTCGTGTAGGAAAGTTACGTGATCATCAAAAAGCTGATATTTTTCACAGACTCTGTTTATAAATATTAATCTTGACTCAGATCCAATTTTATTGTTATTGAGATAAGTTTAAATTTCAGTTATAATCTTGGGTTCGATCACAAGATAATAACCTATCGACATTCATAGTAATTTTTGTCATTCATAGAATGCGAAAGAAACTATTTTGATTTTTCTAAACTAATACTTTCTTGGATGAACATTCATTGAGTTCCGATGACTCAGATCCTAAGTAACGATGCAGAAGATGTCACAAATGCGTCCATCATTACCCGCCCTGGATTCGGATTCGGAATTGGAATAACAATTCTACCGATTCAATTTTTCCGACAGTCTTAGCAAAAATAAGTAACGTGAAGGAGGGCTTATGTAACTACAAAAAATAAGTCTATTAGTTGTAAATTTTAGAGAAACGAAATATATATTTCGTTGAAATTATTTCCCTCCTTATTCATTATATGCTCACATAATTACTGGTCGTTGTATCCGAAAGGTCATGACACTTTTTTCATCGAGGCATGGATTCGAGTCCTCATTTCGTTGAAAATCGTCATTTAGAGGAGTTGATGTACGTTACATCTGTAGAGGCTCGAAATTATCCCGTTGGCGTGTTGTGGAAGTATGAAGAGTAGAATTTCAGATCACAAGTGTGCTCCTGGTCTCTTGATTGGGTTTAAAAATTGTGAGATGCGTCGCCAATATTCATCGTGTTGCTTTTAAGTGCTAAGTTAATAACACAAACTTTTATAACCGGGATGCCAGTTGCACTATCTTTAGGAGCCACATTTTAAAAAAGAAATATTTGAAAGAGCCTTTTGTTCAATGTTGTCATATAGATATTGCGAAATTTCCCCACATGATGCTGCATTTTCCTCCAAGTGATACTATTTTGTAATTTTTTCCTCGAAGTCAAGAGACGTTTATGGCACAAGAGTCAAATATGGCTATGCTACGCCAAACAATGTGTATTTGTGATAAAAGTGTATATATATATATATATACTGTTTTTGCATTTGGTATCAAAATAATTTCATTTATACATAATTCATACACACTCTTATGAAAACCGCTTCGAGAATATGTAAACTTTATTGGAATATAATATCGATCACTTTTTGCTTCTAATTGCTTCCTCTACTTCAGATGGCTGTCTCAAAGGCATCTTTTGAATATTAAGGGAAAAGATAATTGGTTGACAAGAAAAAGAATCGAACATGTAGCTTAAAAAAATCTTGAAGCCTGCCCGTGTGGCAATGTATCTTACTCATTTTATACTGATTTTTTAAAATTTTTATATGCATTTGATAACAAAATAACTTTTTTTTATGCAGTAATCCATAGAATATTAGTATAATTATTCATAAGTAACACATACAGTTCTTATGGAATCCTGTTCAAGAATATGTAAACTTTATCAGATAATAATGTCAGTCATTTTTTTTTTAATTGCTTCTTCTACTCTGGATGGCTCTCTGAAAGACATCTTCCGAAGCACATTTAAAACAAAATTTTGTTAACTTTGGAATTAGAGCTTCCCAAAATTCCTTGTTTCACTGTATGCGCAATATTAAAGTGTCTTTTTACACTAAATATAAAGAATATACCCTTTATGCTGAGTAACGTGCACAAGAAATGGATCTATTCAATATTCAAAAAGAAAGACGAGCAATATCCGACTGATTTGGTCTGAATCGCTAGGATTTTTAGTCACTAACCCATTGCAAAGTAATCGTTGCAAATATCACCGAAAAGGAATTCCCTTCCTTCTTTTATTAGTTTTATAGTTTGAAAGTAACCCTTTTCCGCCAAAAGCTCCAAACTTCCGCCCTCTGTCAACACCTCCTAAATACTAGAAGGCATTCGCGCTGATTTGTGACGTCACAAGTAGTAGGATAACATAGTCCACTCTCGTATACGCACCTACGGAACTCTTCCGATGCATTTTTACATATTTTCCTCCATACTTTATTATTAAACTAAACATACATCAAATAAAAAATTATCAGCAAATTAATCAAAGAATTGTGTTTCATGTACATAGAGCACTTAGGTATAAATATAGTTTTTTTTTTTTAATATTCGCAAGGATGCGATCATCAATGTTCTCTATTTTACTGTTAATTTATACACAAAACTATGCTAATTTCTTTATCATTATTATTTTCTTAGTTTTATCCAGAATAGTTACAAAAAGAGAAATAAAATAAAAAAAATATTTTTCAAAACAAAAAATGCTACGCAAATTTAAAAACAATAATTTTATTGGCATCATACACAATCGCAAAATAAGAAATTACGATTCAATTAATTTTAAAAGATATTTTTAAGTAAATCATACATATATAATTACAGATACATACATAAAAATAAATATATATGCCTGGGTCCATACATAAAAATAAAGCAATTTATTCAGCTATTAAAGTATATAGTTTTCTTTTATTTGTTTCAACTTTTTTAGTATCATTTTTTTCCCTTACTGTAGTTATTTAATACTGCATTTGTAGAAGTGTGGATAATATGCTTTAAAACTAGCTCAGAAGCATGATCATTGTTCAAGGTTTATCATATAAAAAATTTATGAGTAATTTATCAAGCTAATCGATATTTCTGAGGTAATTTGACGTTAACTATTTTGTATAAGGGACATATTTTCATAATCTTTTGAAAGAAGTTTCTGAACTGTTACATAATTTTAGAATGCTGTTGGGACACTATCTGGGGTAGGGCACAATAAACTTCCTCTGTCTATGATACGCATTAAATGACAGTTAGAATTTAGCTCAAATTTTATTGAAAATAATTTATTTGAAGCAAAGGTCTTATTTAACTTTTTAAGTGTTGCTCTTGCACAGTCATCAGCTAAATATGTTAAAACAGATAGATAAGGTTCATTACAGCAAAATTCTTTTTCAGATAGTGTTATATTAAAATCATGTAATATTGAAGGCTCTAAATGACTTTCATTGCATGAATATTCTAAATCAATGTCTTTTAGCTTAGGCTGCCCAAAAGTGTTCGAACTTAAAGTTAGAGGTAAAATATTTTGCATTCTTAGTTTAGCTTCCACTTCATAAAGCTGTCGAACTGATATTGAATATTGAGAACCTGAAATTGTCCTACATTTCCCAAAACTATTTTCTGATGCATCTGCTTGGATTTTTCCATGAAAAAAATATATAAATTTTAATTTATTTATATGCAATATTTGACATTTTAAGTAAAGCATATATTGTATGAATAAAAGTAAGATGTGTTTCTTTAGTTAGGATTCCAATAGTACAATTTTTTTTTCCTTCCACGAAACTATCCAAATAAAATTTTTATAAAAATTCACATCCTTTGTTATCCGGTGATAAAGTAATCAGTTGCTGATAAGGGTCAAGCAAATGTTGTCCCTTTAAAGTTGTTTTAACATTAACAATTTTCCACCATCTACAAATTAAAGAAATAAAATTTGATGTTGCTTCATAACTTATTAGTTTATGTTGTTCTCCTAATTGTTGCAGCCCCTGAATAACAAAGTTATTAGATATCTTAAGCACTAGTTTCACATTTTGTTTTTCAAGATTTGAAGGACATAAAGCTTTTCAAGTTAAACCATAAGCAAACTTTACTAAATTATTATTTTCTATGTCATATCGCTATGGAAAATAAAAACATTTCCTTGCATTTTTTTTGATTAATCCATTTGTTAGGGTGTATTTGAATATGTGTACTGAATGAATAACAAAAAATAAAGGATAAGAAGGAAGTTTGGAGAGGGAGATGACAGCTCAAGTGTCATCCTCGTCATTGATTGAGGTTTAAAATAGCGAGGTCCATCGCTCAAAGCCTTCGTATTGCTCCTACGTTCGATTTTAATAAGCACAAAATCAATCAAAGTATTTAATGAATTAAAGATTATTAATTTCTTATTTACATCAATAATATTTGCATATTTTATGAAAACAGCCATCAATAAAAAAAATATTTCCTTAAAATTCTAAGCGAACTTTATCTGGTACCGTGGTCTTACTCAGAAAGTGCTATTCGTAGCATATGGAAAGAAATATTTTTATATTTTAAAATAAAAAGAAACCTGAAAAGTTAAAGACAAAACAAAAGATAGAAGTTTCAAACTTGAAATAAATGCAAGCTTCCCTTTACTGTCCGATTTTTTTAATAAATGTATTATGATAATAATATATATTTTCCAAATTTAACTATTAAGGCAATAAAACGAAAATAAGTGAACTATAAAAATTTATATTAAACAATATTTGTAGGGGGAGAGGAGAGAGAGCTTTTTTATAAATAAATATGACTGAAAAAGATCCACAGTTCTTCCCCAATTACTTATACTTCATTTCTGCTTGAATTTCTGAAAAAATGAGGATTTACCCATGAGGTTTAAGTAAGTTTAAATTTCAAGGAGTAATTATGATTAATAGAATACATAGTTCAATCGCAATATGTCTATTTAGTAGAAATAAAATTTAAGTATACAGTTAGTTTAGTTTTGACATGAGAAAATAATATTCACATTTAGTTTTCAACATTTATACTAATTAAATGTATTTATGTAAGCTGTTAAATAATAATCATTAAACTGATTGCTAATATAAATTAAATTTGAATATCTTTAAAAATAACATATGGCAACATTTCAAAGTGCTATCTCTGATAAATGCCTGAGAACTCTCCTCATTCTTTTCATTGTTTTACATTTTTATTCACTATACTTTTTCCTCTATTATTTATTTCTTGTTATTTTTACTATTATTATTTTTCCTTATAAAATAAATAAAGTTTATATCTTTAATCTTAAGCGCTTTTAATACTAGGAGAAAAGAAACTTTAGATTCATACGCGCACATGTCCTTCCAAAAAGAGAAAGAGAGAGAACTCAAAAGCAATAAATCTAAGGTCCTTTCAACTTTACAACTGTGAAACTCCATGATGTTCCCTCATTACCCCAATTGACCTTTGAACTTCGAGGCAGGCTCCTTTCCCGCTCAAATTGGATATTCCAGCCAACATAATGTGCCAAATACCTTGAAATACTCAGCGCCATCAATGGGTGTTATTTAGAATTTTTTCCTTCACCGATAACGCTCTAACATTAATGCGGTACAAATTATGTTAATCCTCAGATTTATGCATTTTATGGAGCAGCCATGTTACATTTAAAGAGATGTGTTTGGAATTTAAAATAAAAACTGAATAAAAATGCTGCCTAATTGCTACTAAATCGTAGCAACACTTTAAAAAAAAAAAAAAAAAAAAAACTATAATATTAAATCATCAAAAACTATGTTGGCGTGCTGTAGAAGTTTGGAGGGGGTCACCTTAGGTGTCATCCTCGTCACTTAACCGAGATTCCAAATGACAAGAGCCATCGCCAATTGCCCCATTGTTGCTTTGCGTGTGATGTTAATAAAACTTCCAACCATCCACCAAAATACATTACAACTTTGCAACTAAGATATTTATAGAATCGCCATTTTATAATAAGACGATTCAGCTTTTGATTCTATGATATGTGAAAATTCTTAGATACGGTAAAAGACACGAAAACAATTCAAAAACTGTCGAACAGCAACGATAAATCGCTGAAACGACCGCTCAGTATTTTATAAATTGGGGGATATGTACAGTAATTCAAATAAGCTCTTGGCGTTGCTGGAGAGGTTTTAGTGACATCCGCTTCTCCCATAGGCCATTTAAAATAAGGGCGCTGAAAATCAAGATTTGATTTTTTTAAACCTAAAGTGACTGAAGTTGAAATTCCAGTATATGATTTAATCATGGGTAATGTCAGGGAAAACAAAAAACAGTTTTGGAATGATGTATTGATAAAATACGCTTAAGACAAAAGAACAATCATTAGCAAAGACATCGCTTTAAGCAAATGGGAATTCGCGATCAAAAATTTCATAGTATGTCCAAAGAAGTTCCGTTACAAGAAACAGATAGAGCGAACGGAATCTTTGACATTATTTTCGCGCAGAATAAATAGCGCTGAAAAGAACTTTAGCGTGAATAATCCGAATTGTACTCCTGTGTATTCGGTAATTCAACGTTTTCGATATATGATTGAAGGACATAACCGGTCAATTGAAAAGTTCCCGCCTTGACACATAGATGGCGCTACTAGAATTAAATCCATATGTTTTTTAGTTAGCCATAACCCTCAAAAGATGCATGTATAAATTTGACAGCTGTAGGATCATTAGCTTGTGAATTATAGCATTCTGAGTGAAGCAACTTTTGTTATTGTGAAAAAAATGGATAAAAAGGAATTTCGCGTGTTAATAAAATATTGCTTTTTGAAGAGAAAAATATACAGTTAAAGCAGAAACTTGGCTTGATGCTAAATTTCCGGACACTGCCCCAAGAAAATCAACCATCAAGGATTGGTATGCTAAGTTTAGACGTGGTGAAATGAGCACCGAAGAAGGTGAACGCAGTGGACGCCCAAAAGAGGTTGTTACCGACGAAAACATTAAAAAAATCCACAAAATGATTTTGAATGAGCGTAAATTGAAATGAAATGAAATAGAAGACACTCTAAAGATATCAACTGAACGTGTATATCATATCATTCACGAATATTTGGGTACGAGAAAGCTCTGTGCAAAGTGGGTGCCGCGCGAGCTCACTTTTGACCAAAAACTACGACGAGTTGATGATTCGGAGCAGTGTTTGAAAATGATCAAGCGTAATAAACCCGAGTTTTTGCGTCGATATGTCACAATGGATGAAACACGGCTCCATCAATTCACTCCGAAGTCTTATCGACAGTCATCCGAGTGGACTGCACACGATGAACCCGCCCCAAAGCGTGAGAAAGCGCAACAGTCAGCTGGCGAGGTTATGGTGTCTGTATTTTGGGAAGTGCATGGAATAATTTTCATTGACTACCTTGAAAAAGGAAGGACTATCAACAGCGACTATAACATAGCGTTATTGGACCGTTTGAAGGACGAAATCGCTGAAAAACGGCCGCATTTAAAGAAAAAGAAATTCTCATTTTTTTAAAAAAAAAAAGTGTTTTGTGATCCTAATGTTTCCTAAATTAACTAAAATAATATACTGTTTCATGAAAGTATTTATTATTACTGCAAAGGTATACATGAACTTCGAGGAAGCAATGAGTGTACAAATAAGATGTCCTAGATGGGCAGTGGTATATTTTAAATACCGGGTCTTAGAATCAGGAAATAAATAAAAATTAATTTTGTCGCTTGATATTGTGTCCTTTTAACGTTATTAATTCATATGAGATGAATGAAAAGTAAAATTTAATGTTTTATTATATATACCTTCCTTTAAAGGTTTCACCTGTTTAAGGTTGTTTTGTATATAATTTGTTGTGTATTTTAATTAATGCTTAGGTATATTTTTATTGCATTATTAAGTATAATAACATTTCAGTAAATTTATTCCTTTTTTCATTACAATATACTGTACGTATTTTACATAGGTAAAAAATTTTTTTTTTTATTTTTGGTTAATTTGTTGATTAATTGATTTTTTTCAGCTGATTCTGAAGAATATACATTTTTTTCAGTTTTGATAAAATTTTAAATAAGGCTTAATTCATTATAATTTGTAATTTAGTACTATTTTGCGTACAAACGAATACCATACATAAATATCATGCAATATTGTGGCAGCATAAGCCCCTATGATGCATAGATTTAAGTAAAATAGTTATTTTAACATGACATATGCTGATGCATTGGGGCTTTTAGGCTAACAGATGTCATTAATGTAGGATTTTCCATCTAATTATTAAGCAATTAATTTTATTTTTTCAATCTACTGTAAAACCAGTTCCTCCGATACTCAGTAGATGTCGCCACGAATCAAGAGTCATGTGATAAGCTCATGCAGTGCCACCTATCCCAGAACAAAACTGAGTGAAGCTCGTTTTCGCGCTCTCTTTTGCCGCCACTTTCTCCGCTTTTCTTCTCCTTCGCTACCCGCGTCGGAAGTAAACTTCAACGCCTGAGCGCGTTCCATCGCCCATCGCCAATATGGGTTTAATAAGGCAGCCATCTATCTTTATCTGATGAACTGGTCAACTTACTAATACTTTTCATTATGTAAATACTTTTCATTCTTCATCATCTCTCCTAATAAACAAGTAAAGCTACTGCAAGCTTCATCCTTGAATATCATCAACAACATTACATGGAATCCGAAATTACCCCCCTAGACAACCAGCCCATTGCGTAAGAGCAAACTATCGTAGATTCGGGATGAACAATCTCCATCACCCCAATATCTACAAAATTTATGGTCGCTTCGGCCGGGATTACTTTAAAATTTATGGCGTCTCCAGCAGGGATTCTTTCAAAATGTATGAGTGATCGGACCGGGATTGTGTCAAAATTAATGGGAGAGAACTACAAGAAGAAAAGAAAATTGATGCTCGCCCTGAGATCAACAAAATTTCACAGATGCTAATGCCGACGTATGCCTTTACAGCACGAATAGCCAGTGTCCAGCGACGACGTATCTTCTACAACAAGAATAGCCAGTGTTCAGTGACAACGTATGCCTCTACAACAAGAATAGTCAATATCCAGTGACAACGTATGCTTCTACAACAAGAATAGCCAATGTCCAGTGACAACGTATCTTCTACAAAGAAAATGTGTGCCTCATCCATTTCCACGATTAGTTTTCTACAACGACGAGTGTGTCCCGCCTACAAGTAGAACCTCAGTTTTTCTATCGTCAAATGCTTCTTCTCATCAAGTTATTTATTTGTGCTTTTGATAATCTAAATGTGTGTTTAGTTTAAGCTCTTTATAAATGCCGTCGATTGCTGAAAGAGCGTTGTTTTAAAATATATATATATAATCCAGCATATATTAATGTGCAAGTTTCATCGCAAGATTCCAGGTACTGTAAAACATTTATTTTTTCGGACAATCATCTAATTCTAATGAAGCGCCATGATGTAATGTTTTTTTTAATTATAAGAAGAAATATCTGAAGAAAAAGTAAATTAAACGTATTATTTTATAAGTGCATTTTTATATATATATATTTTCAAATTGTCATCTTAAGTTCAAAATCTAGGAGTGTCTTTTTTTATTATTATTGTGTGTGTGAATTGATATGCCATGATATCAAATCAGTCAGCGTTCTCACGCCAGAAACGAATAAATGCATAAGTAATTAGATTTCGAGTCACAGTTAACGTAAACATTAATCCTTCAAAGGCAATGGTGTATATTTTCTCCCTTTTCCCATGAGATAGTTTCGGTGTCGCCAAAACTGTTTGGTCTCACTGAGTCTCAATGAATGATAACTTATTACTTTTAAAAAAATAGGTTTGGCAGATTCTTGAATTCTAAATTAAGAAAATTGAAAGTGTATTCTCAAAATAAATGACTTTGGTTTTTTTTTATTCTATGATTATTTCACTGTATGAATGAATATTTTTTGGTTCTAATTGAATTACTTATATTCTTTCACAATGTTTAGTTTTAGTTCTGTGGAAAATTTTAACTAAGGGATTTCAGATTGATATGATGAATAATTTTTTTTTTAAAAAAGGTGTACTTTAACAAATTATATTGCAATATTATTTTCACAATTTATTTCAAATATCCTTGCATTAATTGTGTTCGATATATATTTTGATACACATACATTTATTTAAGAAAATTAATTAAACGATATTCACCATAATAAGCGTGTTTCATTTTAAAATTACTTTTGTTGTTATTACGCAAAAACGATTACAGTATAAATTTTCAAATTTATTAATTCTATTTAACTATTCTCATATTAATTTTAAAATTTCGTACCTCACTAAAGGACGTCGGGAAGATATATTTATCCTAGCGAAAGAATTAGATCGAAAGCCTGATTCTTCAATGACAGTTAAGAAATTAAGCGACTTAATCACTAAAGATACTGAATATGATGAGGAATTCACTAAAAATTTGTTTACGAGTATAATAGAGCAACGAAAAGAAAAAGAAGAAACATTGCGCCTTGAAACACTACGAAAAGAAGAAATTGAAGAAAAGTTGCGCCTTGAAACACTTGCCCAAGCACAACGAAAACAAGAATTTGAAGAAAAGTTGCGCCTTGAAACACTCGCCGAAGCACAACGAAAACAAGAATTTGAAGAAAAGTTGCGTCTAGAAACCCTTGCTATAGAAGAGAAACGACGACAAGATCAACATGAAATTGAGCTAGAGCGATTAAAATTAGAGAATCAACTCAAATTATACTCAACGGTTGACGAAACCGACCATTCGAAATTACTAGGCAAGGAAATATCCAAATTTCTCCATAAGTATGAAGTTAAAGAAGATATTAGCTTATATTTAGTCTTATTCGAACGTCAAGTGCAACGATTAACAATTTCAAAAGAACATTGGGTTTCATATCTTTTAGGACTCTTACCGTCCGAAATTTTTCATATAATTGCACGTGAACCAGAGGAGATAGCAAACAACTACGACCACGTAAAAGAACTTCTGCTTAAAAGATTTCAATTAACGCCAGAAAAGTTTCGCCAGCTATTTACCACGCATCAAAAAGTTTATAGCCACACTTGGACCGATTTTTATCACGAACTTGCAACATATTTTGACGGATGGACATCAGGGTTAAAAATCGAATCTTTTGAAGAATTAAGGAAACTGATCATCTCAGATCAAATGAAACGTAGAGCTCCTACAGACTTTAAGCAACATTTTCTAGACGAATGGACAACGATAAATTTGCCAGCCGAATTAGCAGAAAAGTTCGAAGAGTATGAAGACGTCAGGAGAACATTAAATCAAAAGCCAGTTAATACGCATTTTAGGGAAAAACAAGATTTCAGAGCTTCAGAAAAATTTCGTCAGTTTGAATCGCCACGAAAGTTCGAGCAGGATAGATCAAGTTGGAAAGTTGCAGCAACCTTTAATTACAATCGACATCACGATGCTCAATCCGCCGGTCACAGAAGTCATGAAGGAAATCACGTAAACTCAAATCGACGGATCGAAAATCGAACTCACGGCAGAGAAAGGTATTCGAATTCAAATGTTTCTAATCACGCTCAAACGAATTACTCCAGGTTTAGAAGATTCAACGATTCAGCTAAAGAGCTAAATACAAGCCAGCCGAAGAGAACTACGAATTTCATGAGAGAAACAAGCAAGCCTACGGCAACATGTGCCACTATCAATCAAGAAAATCTACGCAACAAGGAAATAATGTTTGGAAACAAGAAAATTACTGCGCTTATCGACACCGGAAGTACCGTCAGTCTACTACGAGAAAATACCAGCAGAAGAATCATCGATCCAGCGAAACTAGCGAAGAACAAAATTGTCTTAACAGGCATAGGTGATGCTCAAGTCACTACGATGGGATCTTTCGAACAAGAATTTCAGATAGATGAAGAAAACTATTCACTAACTTGGCATGTAGTACCTACAGCAAAACTAAAGTTCGAAGCAGTCATAGGTTCAGATATTTTAGAACAAGCATCAGTCAACTTCACGAAGAATGGTGTAGAATTTGTTAAATATGAAAATCAAGCATTCTTAATGCAGATACTAGCGGAAAACGTCGAAAAAGTAGGACTGAATCACATAGGAGATCCTGAGATCAAAAAAGAACTTACGGAAATGAAAGAAAGCTACAAGCCTGAAAAGACGGCAAGCACCGATGTTACCATGCGAATTATTTTAAAAGATGATGAACCAGTTTGTCAATCGCCACGCCGATTAGCATTCACGGAAAGAGAAGAAGTAAACAAACAGATAGAAGAATGGCTCAAAGAAGGCATCATAAACCCAAGCTCATCAGAATACGCCAGTCCAGTCGTAATGGTCAAAAAGAAAGATGGAACTTCGAGAATGTGCATCGATTACCGAAAACTGAACCAGAAGCTAGTGAAAGATAAATTTCCTTTACCTCTCATCGAAGATGTTTTAGATACGCTACAAGAAGCAAAAGTTTACTCCACGTTAGATTTACGAAACGGATTTTTCCATGTCAGCGTTGATGAAGATTGCAGAAAATTCACGTCTTTTATCGTTCCAGATGGACAGTTCGAGTTCAATAAAGTTCCTTTTGGGTTAAGCACGAGCCCAGGTGTTTTTCAGAGATTTGTTACAAGCATATTCAGAGACCTTACACGTAAAAGAATTTTAGTAAGCTATATGGATGACCTTATTGTTCCAGCAAAAGATGAAAGAGAAGGACTCCAAAAACTTAAAATTGTATTCGAAGTTGCAAAGAAATATGGTCTAGAGATAAAATTCAAGAAGTGTCAGTTCCTAATGCGAAAGGTTGAATTTTTAGGTCACATAGTAGAGAATGGAATCATCAAGCCCTCAGTTGCAAAGACATTAGCAGTTGCAAAATTTCCAGAACCAACGACCGTAAAGAAAGTACAAAGTTTTCTAGGATTAACAGGATATTTCAGAAAATATGTCAAAGATTACTCGAGAATTTCAAAACCGTTAAGCGACCTCACAAGGAAAGAAAATCCGTTTGTTTTTGGAACACAACAGAAAGAAGCCTTCGAAAAGTTAAAGAAAGTATTGTCTGAAAGTCCAGTCTTACACATTTACAAGTATGGAAGAAGAACAGAATTACACACAGACGCAAGTAAACTTGGCTACGGAGCAGTTTTATTGCAAGAAGCCGACGATGGCAAATTACATCCTATTTATTATATGTCGAAGAAAACAAGTCCAGCTGAAGAGAAGTATGATAGTTATGAATTAGAAGTTCTCGCAATTATAACAGCATTAAAGAAGTTTCGAGTATACCTCTTAGGTCAGCATTTCAAAATAGTCACAGATTGTTCTGCGTTCCAAAAGACCATGCATTAAAAAGATTTGATTACACGTATAGCCAGATGGGCTCTTCAATTAGAAGAATTCGACTACGTAATCGAACATCGAACAGGAACTAGAATGCAACACGTAGATGCTTTGAGTAGACATCCTGTCATGATAATCAGCAGTGACACTCTAACAGCGAAATTAAAGAAAGTCCAAGAAGAAGACGAAAACATTTTAACATTGAAGTCGATATTAGAAAAGCAAGATTCAGAAGACTTTTTTGAAAGAAATGGAATATTTTACAAATACTCAAACGGTAGAGAATTGATAGTAGCTCCAAAAGACATGCAAATTGAATTAATTAAATTAGCTCACGAAAATGGTCATTTTTCAGTAGCAAAAACAGAAGAGATTGTCAAACAAGAATTTTTTATTCCAAATTTAACGAAGTTAGTAAAGAACGTAATAGTAAATTGTGTACCATGTATCTTAGCTAATAGAAAGAGTGGCAAAAAGGAATGTTTTTTAAATCCTATTCCAAAAGATGACAACCCTTTAAGCACATACCATATCGATTTCATAGGACCGTTACCATCAACAAATAAGAATTATCAACACATTTTCACTGTTATAGATGCTATTACGAAATTCACTTGGTTGTACCCTGTAAAAACTGTGTCAGCTGAAAACGCTCTAGAGAAGCTAAAACTACAA
>BMAW01128413.1:0-21375 GCA_019974015.1 Nephila pilipes | reverse complement strand
AATTTTTGAATGCAGCTTTAAAGTTCATTAAAAGCTATTTCGCATTCGATATGTTCAACGACAAAGCAGCAGTCACTGAAATATTTAATTTCGTTTTTAAAATATTTGATATTATGAATACTGTTGAGGAATCAACAACGTTCAGGAGGGTTTCAACATGTCAAAAACATAAAAGGCTCTTAGTTCTTGAAATTTTTTTATTTGAAATTACTTTTTAGAGAAAAACTGAAATACATGTTCTGCTAATATTTGCAATTATTTTAATAAACAAAGAGGTGGGATTATTTAACATTTTCTCTGAAAACATTGTACCTAAAAATAAGTTTACGAAGTTACGCTATAAGTTCATCAATATTCTCACTGCATCTCCCGGCTGGTTATATCAGGTTTTCTTGGATATCGAGGGCAAATTCGAAAGGAAGTTACATTACTCATTGAGTAACGTTTTTTTTTGTACAGAGTTGTGGGAAAGGAAATGAAAGGCTAATGGAAAATAAATAGAAAAAGCATTTCTTATTTACATGAGTGGGAATATTTTCCTAAGAACATTGTACTAATGAATTTTCGAATGTTTAATCATTAATAGTAATAAAACTCTTGAAGAGTGTCTTACGCGTACAATGTGTCGGCTGATTTTGTGAATTATTTCCTACTTGCACCGTATTTGCTACCACATCGACTCAATTTCGGGATGTATCTCAAATAGCTGAAAAGTGCGAGATAAGAATTACTTGTTAATGGTCCATTTACTTTAGCAGATCTATTGGAATTTTTTCTCATCAAGGCATTAGATCATTTTGACGTTAATGTGAGTAACTACTTCAATACCAACTTCAGATCAGTCGCTTGGTAAGCATGTTAAGCCATTTTATGAAGTTTTGCTATTTTCTTAAGGGGTTAAGTCAATACCCTCATCTTTGAGACTCCAATTTATTCTTCTCCGCATCTCATTTCAAAAGTGCAGTCTTTGAGGAAATTTCTTGCAAAACATCTCGAACCTTCGGAAGTGTACAACATCCACTTGATAGACCCTTTTTGGACTGTATAGATATTGGTTATGACACATTTGTGCATTTACAGTAAATATTAATTTAAAATAAATGCTTTTTACACTTTATCCGTTTTTCTCACTTTCCAGTCAACAATTTTCCTTCAACCTTCTGAATGTATACAAAAAATCATTTATGAGAACGACTTCTCATAAAACTACCTTTCTAATGTTACTCATCGTACTACTCAACAACTGTTGTAGCACAGAAGTGTTAAAGCAAAATTATTCTACGGAACAAGTTACGTGAAGGACTGAGATAACCAATGCATAAAGTTGCACAAAATAAAACAATAAATGTCTTTTTAAAAAATGCAGATCATGTAGGTTGAAAATATTTTTTGAACAATTTCCGCAGAAGATTTCGCTGCGATTCTATGTGGAGACTTCATATTTCTACTACATTATTTTACCGCAGATTCAAATGGGGGATGAATTGCTTTGGGTTTTTCAATGGACAAATCATGGACAAAAGTTATTTTATTGTATAATTCAGGCACATACGTCAATAATGGGATCGCGGCGCCCATTACGTATGCTGTCCTTGACGCCTACCCTTTGACGAATCCGTTTGGAGTGGTGCTGCGCACGCGGAAACTGGACAGCAGCGGAATGAAACCAGGGCGTCTTTAGCGAGGAATCGAGATTCAATCTCAGCTATGATGACAATCGTGTTCGTGTGTGGAGAACCCGTGTTAAACGCCTCAATCCTGCCTTTGCTTTACAGAGACACACCGCTCCCACAGCTGGTGTGATGGTATGCGATGCCATTGCCTACAATACACGGTCACCCCAAGTATTGATCCGTGGCACCATGACAGCCCAACGGAATGTCCATGACATCCTGCAAACACATGCGTTGCTACTTATACAACGGCTCAGAGGAGCCATTCTTCAACAAGACAATGGTCGATCTCACACTTCAAGGGTATCACAAGACTGTCTCCGCACTGTTACTACTCTTCCTTGGCCTGCACGATCCCCGGTTTTTTCTCCAATCGAGAATATCTGGGATCATTTGGAAAGGCGAGTTGGGCATCCCACGAGTTAGAACGAACAAGAGGCATGGTTACAGCAAATATTGAACGAAACGTCTAAAGACATCATACACAACCTATATGCCTCAATGCTCCATCGTATCACATCGTGCATTCAGACGTACAGAGGGTTCATCTGGAAATTATATCCAGGAATATTTTAGTGCGGTCCTTGCGTTTTCTGCACAGAGATTTTATATTAGGTTCCAATTTACTTAGCTTTAAATTCAAGTCTCCACGTTGTGTTATATCATGTAGATTTCTTTTCTTGATCAGTAAATAATTTACGGCACTAAATCCACATTCAGCTAAATATGAAGATGGAAATGTTAGTAAAAGTTTTCTTGCACATTGGGTTGCATTTGGGTATTTAATTTCAGTTCCTTCACAACGCCATGCCATCACTCCTTTTATATTAAATAAAGTTTTTACTGATTCATCATTTTGATATTCTGCGAGTTCTTCTTGATACTGCATATTTGATATATCAGACAATTCCACTAATATTGGCTGCATCATCCATGTTGGGAAATCAATTTGTTTTAAATCAGAAAATCTTTCTTTTAAATCGGCGGATATAGTATTCAAATGATTGACAATAACAAGTACAGCGGCATCAGTTACTTCACATTTTTGGAACCAATGAAACTGGTCAAAGTTTCTGTTTTTAATATGTTTCTGATACAACTCTATATTGTTAATGAAATCAAATATCTTTGCTTTTGCATCGACGAGTGTTTTATTAGGTCCTTGAAGTTGCTTATTTCATATATTTAGTTTTTCAAAGATATAGGCTAAATAACTTACAAATGCTTTATCATGGATTGTTAACAGATACTTCATTTCAAGTTTTTCGCTTAAAAAAACACTAATAGCTTCAAACGGTTGCATAAATCTTTTCAATCAGTTTCCTTTGGATAGCCATCTTACTTCAGGATGAAGTAAATGTCTCACATGGTCTTCATTTTGTTCTTCACAAAATAACTTGAAAGGACGCTCACATTAGGCACTAGATTTAATAACACATCAATGAATAACTCCCGAGACTAACCCAGAGATGTTGCTCGTAGTAAACCAGTAACCAGGTCTTTCTAGAGTACTAACCTTTGCTTGAAACGTGTCAAAATTTTAAGTCGATCGGACCAGAAACAGCTGAGTTATCGAGGTTGGATTAAAGTCGTTTTGTAGTTTGTTTAAAAAATGGAAAAAACCGAGTTTCGTGTTCTGATAAAACATTGTTTTTTAATGGGTAAAAACACCGTGCAAGCGAAACAATGGATTGAAAAATGTTACCCGTCTCTTGTCCATCAAAAGCAACGATTTGTCGGTGGTTTGCCGAGTTTAAACGTGGTCGTACCGACACAAATGACGCGGAACGCTCGGGTAGACCTGTGGAAGCCGTTACACCGGAAAATGTGAGTGAAGTGACAAAATTTATAATGAAAGATCGTAAATTGAAGCTCTGTGAGATTGCTGAGATAAAACAGAAATCATATGGAAGTGTATTTACTGAAAAAGGTTTTTTGAAGTGAAGTGAAAAAGGTTTTTTCCAAGTGGGTGCCGCGATTGCTTTCGATGGAACAAAAACAGCAACGAGTCGATGATTATGAAAGCAGTTTATCGCTATTTACTCGCAACAAAAAAGATTTCTTGCGGAAAAAAAAAAGATTTGGAAAAGCGTTGGAACGATTGTAACACCCTAAAAGATGATTAACAAAAGGTGTTATGTTGATGAATAAAAAAAAAATTTGCAAAAAAAAAAATGTTGTTTTCAATGTTAGTCTCGGGAGTTATTGATTGATGTGTTAGTATTAACACACTTTATTACTGCATGTAGTACTTCATTTAGAACAGGCGAGATATTTTTAGCTACCAATTTTTCCTTATGGATAACACATTTACAATAATAATTTCTGGATTCGCATCTTTCATCAATTTTAAGCAGCCATTTTTCTTGCCCATCATATTAGCAGCGCCATCTGAAACACAAGATGTTATATTTTTCTTTGGTATATCATTGGCATCTAAGTAGTTTTTTATCTTATTATATATATCTTTGGAGGTAGTGGTGCTTTCTAATATTTAACAGAACAACATTTCTTCAGCAAAATGACCTTCATCAATGTAGCTTACATAGGTTATCAATACTGCCTCACTGTCTCTCAAGGTTGATTCGTCCATTTGTACTGAGAAATTTCTTGTTTTCAGCTTTTCAACAAGTTGTTTCTCAATATCTTCACTCATTTCGTCTATTCTTCTGCTAACAGTATTGTTACTGAGTGGCAAAGCTTTTACATCTTTGTCATCTTTTTCCAGCACCGTTTTTAGAAATGCTGATATCGACGGTATTATCAAATTCTCTCCTATAGTGTGATTTTTTCCAGTTTTAACGATTAATAAAGAAATTTGAAAACTAGCCTCAGAAACACGATTGTTTGTTAAAGAACGAGCAGTAAGTAGAGACTGTAATGTTATTCTTTTTCAAACTTTTCCTTTAAAGTTTTAAAATCTCAAATCCGAATTTATATGAGTACTATGTTTCGCCTTCAAATGCGCCTCAAGACGACCTCGTTTCATGGATTCGTTGGTCAGCATTGCTGGCATAAAAGACAGAACGGCATCCGCTCATCGTGAACAGTGGGTATGAACCGAAATTTTAAATATTCCTCAAGTATTGAAGAGGGTTTTTTTTCTTGTTTGTTCCACTCATTTTATTATGGGGTAGAAAATCTATGAAAAAACAATATAAAAAATATGTGTTAAAATTAATTCAATATGACAGAATAAACGTATACGCAAAGAACCATATTTATTTAAATGTATATAATATATTACCGACTTTTTTTCACTTGACAAAAATTTCTTTACAGTTAAATGTTTCTAAAATTAAAATAAATATAAATAAAATCAAATACTTACCTATTATATCTGTACAATATATATGAATATACTTGTTAAATCGACGATTAATTAATAGACATTTATTTCAATTTTTCACCAAATGAATGATGTGAAACACTACAGAAATTGAGTTGGGCCAATTAGGAGCGAACCATGACATTGTTTAGCCAGTTTTAAAACGTCTAGTTTTCCCCGCGATAGGCGGCGTGAATCCCCGACGAATTTCACTTGACGACTCTAAGTACCACGTTAATATTTTGGTAACGTAAAACGAAATTATACGTAATAAGCATTTACAGCATTTTTTTACGAATTTGCATTTTTTGTTAAATTTTTCACCGATATTTATCTTTGCATTTAAATAACCCAACGCGAAAGGGTTAAAGTCGTGTCGAGTCCATTTTTAAATTGCCCCCCCTTAACTATCAAATTGTCCCCCTGTGGGGCGTGGGCCCCACGTTGGGAAACACTGGTCTAGAACATCATTTTAAAAAGACTTGGTATCGTTGTGAGTAACGTTTGGAATAAAATATTTCAGCACAGCATTTGATCACAAAAAGTTTTTTTTTTCTGCGAACTATTCACCACATACACATATTGCTCACATGGGAATACGTATTGAAAGCCGTTAAAACAACTATGTTGCTAAAGAAAGGAAATTTCCTTACCTAATGGTTTAAATAATAACGATTTTCTTTCGGTACCCTTTCAAGAGTTATTTCCTTCATGAACAAATTTCAAATTAGTTTTATTATAATAAATTTTTCACCTTTGCGATGAAAAATCGCTTTCTTAAAATACTTTTTTTGAGAAAACTTCTATATTTAACAAATAATATTTACGTATATATTAAATTAGTACAACTACTTCTTTGAGCACTAAGGTTACATTTCAACGCAAATATTTTCTCACGAAAATCACATTTATAGGGCTTTTCTCCGCTATGAGTGTGAAGATGCGCATTGAGGTTACGCTCGTGAGAAAATTCCTTCGCACAAATGTCACTCTTGTGAGGTTTTAATCCAGAGTGGATCGAAGATGTGTTTTTAAGTTATCTTTACGAGTAAATGCTTTCGAACAGGATTCACACTTGTAGGCGTACTCGCCGATATGAAAACGTCGGTGACTATGGAAACTACTATTACCAGAGAAGCATTTGTTACAAATATTACGCTCAAGTGGTTACTCGGTGAGATTGTAATAGAAGGTTTATTGATTTCAGATGCCATATCTTTCTGAACTAAAGCTTCGGATTCTTTAATTTCGGGTGAGTTACATTTTTCGTTTGAATCGTTGGAGCTTTTAAAATAATATTGCTATGTGGAGTCATCCCTATACCTAGTCAAAAAAAGCATCGTAATTTCATATTCTGATCTGCTAAAATGAGATGAACTTTCATCGTGACCTGCAGTAGAGACTAACTTTTTGCATCTTTTGCCTCGCTTCTCCTATTTTTCCAAGAATTAATCTTGAGATTTCCTGAAACCTGTGTAATTATTTCTATTTTCATCGCTTACTACTTTGAAATCCGCATTTTTTGCGCGGACGATAAAAAAGTGGTCAGTGTACTTTGTTATATCGATGAATGATTTTTCGCAACATTTCAGTGTTTTACAGTGAATAATTAGGTATTTGTTAACTTAAATTGAATGCTAAAAAAAATAATGATTAGTCGACATAATAAGGTTATGAGTGTGTATACAACAGCAACCATGGACAAATTTTATTTTTGCCAGTTACAATCACTGAAAAAATTTACGAATATAAATCAAATTTAAATTATAAATAACTTTTTTTTTTTATTCTTAACAATTACAATTACTGAAAAAGTTTCTTAGAATTTCTTAACAGAAAAACGCAATGAGCTCACTCCTGATATAAATTACCGCTTCATTTATTTCACACGTAATTTAAATATTAAATTTTTTATTCTTAAACACATCCACCCTTTGATCAGTGATGGCGTTTCTAGGTCTTTCAGGAGGCCCACAATATTTGCGCTTTGTAACTGAGGGGGGTTGGGTGGTATTTTAATATTTCTTTATTCCTACTTAATACATGATCTACAGCAATATTGCCATCAGAGAGAATAAATTTACTTTTTTTATGCTCAAGTATTTGGAAGGGACGCTTCATCTGATAGCTTATATGTCATTTCCTCAAAAATTCGTTCTCTAAGATTTTTCCAGTGGAAATAAGATTAATGTAGAATTTCTTCCTGTATATATATATATATAAAAAAATTAAGTATTACATTCTTAAAATTAAAACTTTGTTTGAGGTTTACCTTGAAAGTTTGTGTTCAACACATTATTTTGAAAGTTTGTGTTCAACACATAATCATTTCGATTAAATAACTTTTGAAATAAAAAAATTAGTTTATATTTTTAGCGTTTGGTATTAAAGTTGATTCTTAATAGAACTTGAAGATTATTTTTGCAGTTCAAAGTTCAACATTATTAGGTCCATTTATAAGTATTCTCCGTTCCTTTTTTATCAGACACCTATTTTTACTTTTCATTCATCAATAAAATCATATTATTCCCCACTTTTTTGTTTGAACTTCTCGATCCTCTTCGCATCTTATCAATTCCTTCCTTGTACATTGCAGTTGGATGGACAAAGGAGAAATGTTCGAAAAGCGTTACGGACTTACTTTAAAGAATCGAGGCTTTTCAGAAGTCAAAAGGTTTTTTTTTAAGAAACAGGAGAAGTGATAGTCTCTCGAACAACAGAGCAAAGTCAAGGGGTGTAAAAAATCTGTGTTGTCAAGACTAACTCAAAGTTTTTTTTTAATCACAAGAGGAATGTCCTTCTTCGATTGTCCAGTATGGCGGATTCTTTTCAGTTTAGTTTCTGTTTCACTCTTTTTTAGTTCTAAACGCATGTATCCAAAACAACCATTAAATTAGATTTCGAAAACCTCGTAAATGAATCATATCTCAACAATCTTTAATTCATAAGATTGCCATACATTTAATAATTTTCCCCTGAATATTCCGCTTTCTGATATGATGGGATGTTTGTTGACTTAACAAGCTATAGTCTTTTGTAGTGATATTGTCAAAAGGTAATGTATTTATCAACACTGTTTTTTAATCCTGTATAAAAGACTTGCTTTTTAAACGTGAGAACAGATATGGGACGATGTAATGTTTAGACCGATCAATTTTATTGTGAAAATTTTCCGTATTTTAAACTTTAGGTAGCTGCTCCTGGTGGCGGAAAGTTTGTTATCGTATGTTCAATTTTTTGTTACGTTTCAGAAATGTGATGAATTTGCAATTTCAATGGCCAATAAGCAAAAATGCGATTAGTTGAGGTCCTGTCCTCGGTTAGTGTTCAAGTTCGTATGTCCGAGAATGAAGTGCAATGACGTCATGGAAAGTTCTAATATAAATAATGATCCATCTGGTATATATACCTCAACATAATATATATGAATATAAATATTTTATATATAAAACCTATTATATGTAAACATTTATCAAATAATATATTTTAATACATTTATCCTGGCTACTAGTATTCTGAAATAAATGACTGCTATCATCTCATATAATCTACAAAGTAAATAAACTATAATTAATATATATAACACTAGGTGGTTGTTAATAAAACAATTCTTTATAAAAATAAAACATGACCACTGTATTAAAATTTGAGGTTTATAAAGTACAGTCATTGAACGCAAAGGCCCCATCGGAAATAAACATTTTGCCGCTGATCCATCCCATCATACAAAGAGTAGTAATATTTTCGAAAGGCCTTGCTGGAAGATATATACGAAGTATCCATTGGCCGACGGTAAGGCGCAGACAACTGAAATAAAATATTATCATTGATATATATACTTTAACACGCCTTATTTATGCGGTAGCGTTCTGCATCAAAGGCCAAAACAACAAAATTTGGCAACGAAGGTAATCGCGAAATTACAATTTTATCTTAAAACGCTACGGCGTGTAGTAACAGCTATCGGCGACAACATCTTTTCAGCACCGTATCATCTTTGCAGGTGAAGCGCGAAAACAATCGTCCAATGGCCCGCGGAAATGGCGGGCGTTGTTTCCTCCAGTCCTGAGTTCCAGTCCCTGCGACTCTTGAGACAAATATCTGTTGTTGTAGTATAGCTTTTTTAAATCTATCTTGAAGGATTTTTTCCTACAGCCAGAGAAATTTGCGGGGTGGTTCTCACCTGAGTAGCCTTTGTATACGGGTGGTGTGTCCGACGGTTTTACTCGGCGGTAGATGCGATGCCTCCGCACTTCACACATTTTCGGATCTCTAGAGCAAAAGTTTGAATTATGAAAAAATCCTGGCAGCGAAAACTGAGCAGGGCCTACTCTTTTTTCTCTGGCTTTCTATTCTGATTTTAAAATAACCAGGCTCCCCGATGTTGTATATTGTTTTGTTTTCCTCGGTTTTTTTTCGAGGGTGATGAGCAGATGGCATCAGTCTTGTGCGACGGTTAATCATGACCTGTAAGAATTTTGCTATTATATTTCCTGATTTTTTAATTCCTGAATAATATTGTCACCTGGGGAGTAGTCTCAGGAAGGCCTCTAATAACAACGCGGAGTTCTTTGTGCTCCGGCAGCTGATAAGGTGACTTTTCAGCTTAGAATTTATCAATGAAATCGCGGACCTGTTGATAAGCCTGGCAGTTTGAAACCTTAATACCTGTTCCATGCACCCTAGCGGTAATTCTTCCACTGGTCAAATCCCTCAGTTGTTTAATGAGGAGATCTTTCCTCGGAATGGTCAATGGTAATCGGAGGGACGAGACGCTCCTTTCTAAGTAGCTGGCGGTTGGTGGTGATGGTGGAGGCCATGTTAGGCCTAACGGTAGCACGTCACAGCAGCTGATCTGTTTTTCAGCTCGACCAAAAGTTGGGCGGTTCTTCGATCGTGAGATATTTCGAATTGGTTCGACGTTTCCACTTGAGCACCTTTTTTTGTTTTTTTTTTATTAGTGGTGTCGTCAGTATTTTTCTGGGAGAGCGCTGCTTGCGCTAATTACTTTAAACCTATCGTTTAGTGCATTTGAGCTTGAAGTCCCAATCCTGTCTGAGCTCGTTAAGCTCGTTTAATTTATCTTCATAATCTGCCCGTGCAAATTACAAGACATTATCTGGCGGATCCTGCGAAGTTCCAGCACCGATCATTGACTAGTATTTTCTGATCCTCAGAGCTGAATTCATAGCTAGGGAAATGTTAACAAAGTTTTCTTGGCAGAGCATGGCCCACGCGGTATCAGTACAATCAATCACATCAACGGCGATCTTGAGCTGCTCTAAAGACAGTGGTTGAAAAGAAACCGACTCACCTGGATTCCATCTACCCAGTTCATCTTGAACTCCAACCACGGTATGTGGGAGAAAAATCGTGAAATAGTCCCTCTTAAAGAGGGAATGAAAAATTTTACCCGCACATGCGGGAAGAAAAACCAGTCGCTCAACCGAGCAAGAACCAGAGGTAGAAAATGTTTAACCGGTAGGTCAAGCCTACGCCGTAACCCTAACGGATGCCGCCGGCAAGGAACCAAAGCTGTGTCGTATACACCAAAGTGCAAAGGCCAGCAAAGAGTTGACGGAGAGGAGTCACGTATGAAATTACTAATGTGTACTTTCCCCTAAAATTTGACCAAAAAAAAAATAAAATCAGTTGGTAAAACAATATGTGTCTGCCTGTAGAGTCGAGAAACTTTCAAATACTTTTTCACCTCATAAGTAGGAATTTATGAAGCAGAGAAATAGCAATATTTATTTTATAAAATGTTATTCTTGTGATTAAAGATATTGAATCAAAATAGACTCACTCGTTATAAGTTAATTATCTCTATAAATGTTGTGAAAATGATATCAATTTATAATTCTGAAAATTAAATGATGAAAAGAAAAAATTATGACTTTCCTGTTCTTTGCAGTGTATCAACCTTAATTTGCCCGATTGATCAAGCTCGATTGATCTGAACCGACTTTATTACCATCGATTAATGTATTCTATTCTGACATTATGATTAACCTTCTTTTCAGGACCCAAATCCTCCATTCCGTATTGTGTGGAAGGTACCATTTTCAGATGTCGTCACGTTCATTAAATCATATAAATATTACGAGAAATTGGTCGTCCAAAGCCTTCGTATTACTTCTCAGTTTATGTTAATAATCAACCGATAAATCGAATCTTTAAAATGGCAAAGAACTCCTAGCCTACTAGACATGACAAAATATTTGCTTTTTTTTGAAAGTTTTAAATCTCTGAGTATCACAAATCAAGTTTTAAAATGTTTTTAGCCCCTGGCAGATTATGCATTACAGAATTAAAATAATTTTTTTCTAATAAATTAAAATTAAAATAAATAAAATTAAGTGAAATTAAACTAATAGTTTGAAAATAAGGAATACAAGAGACATAGTTGAAAACAGAGGCTTCTCAAAAAGTCGCATTTGAAGAATTTTAAGCAAATACAGTTTCTCATCTGCCTTCTGATCGATGCCTCCTGAGTTTTTTTGTTGGACAAGAGTGTCATGAATTGTTACAAATGGTGTAATTTTTATCGTGCACTAATTAGAGGTCCAACCACAAACTTTCTTGTACATGAATGTGGACGGATGAGGCATGCATTTCGCATTAGAAAATGTACAATACTCGGAACTCTCATTGTTGGGTATGGAAAGTCCTACTGTTTTTCAAAAGTTTAATACGAATCGTGTTTTTTCTTATTAATACTTCGTATGAAATTTCATTTATTCAATAATTATTTGATCAAGCGAGAATTTTACCAAAGATACATTAACGCGTTTTGTATGATATTTAAAACTACAAAGGGCCTGATATCTATTTTGTTGAGAATTGATATTGCTTCTACTCCGGAATGTATGGTTCTAACACAACGATGCGCCTTGTAGACAACTTGTTATAACAGATATGATCGTTCATGTAATCAAACCTAGGAAAAATTATTTTTCATAGCAAGTAAAGAAAATTTTTCTTTCAGATATAAACAATAATTCAAATATCCTCCATTGATAAAATAATATTAAAATGGTAAAATAATTTTAATTTCAAAATAACTACTAGAAATCTATTACTTAGAATTTAAATTACGAATTTTTATCACGTTAGATAATCATATGAAGAATAAATTTAAAACAAGTGTCTCGAACAGTCAATTTTAGTAGAGTAATTAGAAAATATTGCTTTAAAAAAAATGTTACTTAATCCATTAGGAAATCCAAAACAGTTTGCAATAATAAAAAGATACCAATTTTTGTGGTTGAATTAAATTATCGTATGAAATACAAATGCATATGAAACTTTGCTTAAGCGATATGAATGTACAAACGGCGGTTGTCGAGGAAGCGATCATAGCAGTTTTAGAATTTTGTGTTCTGCGTATATAGAACTCTCTCATTTTAATTTTTTTATTTTAATACAACCCCAGAGGCTTTGCTTTTAATGTTTCGTTGGTTCTCGTTTCGTAAGAATTCGGTTTTCCATACATACACACATGTGTATCACTATTTAGCAGGAACACACCCACATATATGTATATATATATATATATATATATATTTCTTTAACTAGTAGAATAACTACTACTTTTGGGATTAAATGTAAATTGGAATTAAAAATATATCAAATATGGGCTTTAAATTTATCCAACAAAGTTTTGCTAGTGTAACATTTTGCACAAATGTAAACTGGTTACGATTATCCCGCAACACATTATATAACTCAAACGAAAACAAATATATTGATATTATGTAGATTAAATAGTACGTAATTTATAACATTATCTAGATATTAGACTACTGTTTTTTGATAATATACCTTAACGTTGGAGTTATGGTAGTTCGAGGTTCTGAGCACAAAATCTTCTTTAAAAGTCATTGCGAATTTTCTTTATTTATTGCGCTAAGAAAAAAACTTTACTCAACAAAATTAAAATAATAGTCAATGTAAGTACTTGAAATATATACATACTATCAGTTCTTAAGCGTAATGGGAATCATTTTGAGATATTGATTTCATTGAAATGAAATTTCTAAAAAATGCCATTAGATTATTTCTGATCAGTAAAAGTTCATGGTAAAGTAATTATTAAAACAGCCATAAAATTCAACATCTAATTGGTAGGAACAAAATTCGAACTATTTTTAAGATAAAGACTATATTTTAATTTGGGACCAAAATATAAACAAAAAATTATTTTTTGACCCAAAAATTTTATTCACTTTAAATATTCTAAACTAGTATAACGAAGGGAGAATAGTTTATCAATATCACGCTTTGATGCAACAGGAAGGTTATTGGCAACGGACAGCCTCGTTATTTCAAACCAAGTGACCTGTCACTCCACTACTAATTTTTCAAGTCACACTAGATGGAGTAGAAGCCTCTCTGCTATTATATTTGCCTGCAAGGTTTAATGGAATACTGAAATGGCATTATCCTCGACGTCATCAAAGCTAGCCTCAATTCGCGTCCACTGACCGCTCAGCTACAAGCCATATTGCGTGAATCGAATACTCTTAAGGTAATTATCTTTTTCCATGTCATACTGAATTTTTTGACACTTGAATTCAGATTTGCAGTAGAATTCGATCAGTTTTTTACACCGTTTTACATTCGGTATTGGGTTAATCAGTAGAAATCCCAGGATCCAGTCTTCTTCTTTGTATTCTGATTCGCGGTCGGCATTATTTTCGTCGAGTTGTGGTTTTTAGATGTTATGTCACTAAAAGTCCTGCATGCAGTGAGGCAAATTCCCATTAAATCGGGTGGCAATCCTCAATCTTCCCTACTGTCTGGTGTGGAAGCTTTTTTTGGTAAATTACCATTTCAAAACATTCTGCTTTCTTGACAGAAGATCAAAAATTGCTAGATCTGTTGTCAGTAGCCCTCATTGTTGCTTCTTTTTCGTGACTTAAACAATCAATCCATCGGACTCATATGATTACTTGCAAAATGATATTTAACTTTTAAATGTGGAAGCATATTTCATTTTCAAATTTTTGTTTTGAGTTTTAACTAATATTTTTTCATTTTATAATATTTGACAGTAGAGTCATTTAAATCACCGTACGTTCTTTTCACTACTTTTAATATTAAAAAAATTCATTTAGGGCCGATGTTAAACACACGAAATATTAAATTGAATACAAAATCAAATACACAGTTCCAAAACTAACAGAAAAACTACATGATGTATCTATATTTATATGTAAAATCCAATCACAACAATTATTTGGTCGATGCAACAATATTATTAAAATAGATGATGTGATTAATAATTGAAAATATAATTTCTTTTCAACTAAGCATATTAAAAATAGTCTAATTAAACCAAAACAAATTGCTTGAATTAATTTAGTATAAAGAAATTAGCAAATTCTTGATACGCGAATAATTAAAAATAATTTAATAAGAAATTACAAAATTATTAATTACGAAAACAATCTTTTTTTCAATAAAGACAAATGTGGAAGTAAATTCGAACGAAACTCTTATCTTTTAATCAAAAAACAGCAATGTATTATCGGAGATCAGAAAAAATAAGTCAGATTATAGTAAAATAACTTTATTTTTAAGAAGAATAAGCATCTTTTTACAGACAATCAAATAATGACTTTGGTTCCCTAAGAAACAGAATACAAAAATTAGACAAAACAAATGTAAAATTTCAGGACAATACTTTAGAATGCATTCATCATTAATGTGCTTTTCTGGGTAACTAATATGCCACAGTTCTTTCAAATGCTTCAATTTGTGAAGAAACTTGAGATCGAGTTGCTTAATCTTCGGAATAAAATATTTTGCTTGATTCATTTGAAGTATCATAAACTTTCATTTCTACAAACTAGTCACCACAATTATCGCACGGATGAAGACGATTAGAACAATGTTCCTACAAAGAAAATTTCATTACCTCATGCATTAAATGTATATTATTTTTTGAAGACTCAAACTCTTGAACAGAAAAGCTAAAGAGTGTTATATGAGGTATACAATTATATCTACAGATAAGAAAAATTGTTAATAATAGAAATGTGAAAAGATTTGAGAGCAATTTAAGAAATGTGTTGGGTATTTCACGAGAGCACTAAAAAACAGAGTTTAAGCTGGAAATAAAAGAAATGATTCTTCATTCAGCCAAATAGGCTTAGCTTTGACAATAGGACATCTTAAATGATAACTTAATATAAATGTAATGCAAGAAAACGTAGTCATTCAGTGCCTCCACAGAACCACACAGACATAGAATTAATTAGCTATTGTAACGGATCACTAAATTTTGAATCTCGGTCAATTAACGTGGTAGACACCTACAGGCTGTATCCTCTCCCTCACTGGCCACTCCAATGGGAGGGACTTTGAGACTCCCAACAAGTTAACGGACATCAGGCTACTTAGGTTACACAGAGGGTCCTTAGTTACATCAGGCTCGAACCCACGGTTCGTCCGAAAAAACTACTGGTGCAGAGACCCAAAATGATCCACTAAGAAATTTACCTTGCAGCAGAATCTTGCAAGAAAACTTTATTTAGACATACATATGGTGCTTGATGTTCCTGACATACACTCATGTGTAAAATTAAAATATTTGCATTATATTTGAATTCTTGTGAAACTAATGGACATATTGAAATAAAATTTGGTATGACCGCCATTCATACCTGAGAACAAAACGACCGTTCATAAATCTTTTCAGCACACTCATGAATATTAGTAAAACTCTTGAGAAAGAAGTTCAAGAAAACAAGTTTTGATACCCAACTGTAAAGGGCCTAATATGTTGTGCGTTTCTCACGCAATTGAATAGGTCAGCAAATGCTGATATACTTGAAAGAGAAAAGCTGAGGTATTTCTGTGGCATTTCGGTCTCCCTTAATACAGCAAGGCCGCGCAACTCCAACATCGTTACTTTCAGAAGGATGGCGAGATCGATTTGCTTTCCGAAAACGTCCCAAGCAGCAGATCAGTGGCTGCCAAAAGCTTCAAGAGGTTTAAGATCTCATTACAATTCGAGTGTTTAATTGCTTTTCAACTCAAACCGTGATTCAGGTGGAAACAAAGAGGCACCGGATCCCGACCATGGTACTCACACTTAACACGGCCACACATTGAATTTCAAAATATCGTAAATACTTCACAGTCTATCGTATGTTACACGGATTTTTCTATTATCAAATTAAAACTATTAATATTCTTTCTTATTTTTCATAATAATCAGTCATAACATTGATCATAAATGCAAAATAATTGTTACCCCGTTTTTTTTGTATGCCTCAATATCTACAAAACGTACAATGGCTCAGGATAAAGACTTCTATATCAGCTCTGACATTGGTGTGGTTTTATTAACGTCGCTCGAGAAACAACAACAGGGCTATTGGAGATGGACCTCATAAATTTGAGTCTCCAGTAAAGTAACGAGCACGACACCTTTCTGGCACCTAAATTCTCTAAATTCCCTACGAGGCCAATGGGAGGACTTTGTGCCTCAACAGATTTAATGAATCAGCCCCGCTTACACAGGAGTCTTTCATTAGCTTAAATTCTTGAATCTGATTCGACAAAAAATCTCTGACCATGAGTTGTTTTTTTTTTCACTGACAACTAATCCAGATAGAGGCCACATATATTTCAGGAGGCTCAGTATTAAGAGAAACCTTCCCGATTAGACTACGTAGCTTCCGGTGTCATTTACTGAAAAAAATACTTTTTTTTAAAACACATTTATATAATTAATGGGATCAAAGAATTTTTCTTCTTCCATCAAATATTTTCTTTTTTTCTAAAATCATTCATTATTTTACATTGTGTTTGTTTTACTATGTTTTTTAAATATTCTCAATATGAATGTCGTGATTAAATTTTTCAATATTCGTTCTGAATATTATTATAAATATTTCAAAATACAAAGCGTTAAAATATTTTTTTGTATTTTCTAAAAGTTTATACTTTTTATTTGAAAATTTGTTCAAAGTCTTAAAAATTTAAAAGACTTTTTTTTTTACTTTATGTTCATGATTTTTTTTTTCTAATGCCGAAAGTGTTGGGAAATATTTATTTTCTGAAACTATATATTTCATTTGAAATGATTAAGTTATTTTAAAACAATATAATTCTAAAGAGTTAATATAATTTGTTTCTCTGTATAGGGAAGCAGTATTAAAGCAATATAAGCTTAAGTAATAATTTATATAATTTTTATTTAATATTTTTATTTAACTGTTACTCATTTTAACTCAAAATATCTTTAACTGGGTGATAAATAATATTTTATGTTCGTTTTATATAAGATA
Organism: Nephila pilipes; assembly: GCA_019974015.1. NCBI lineage: Eukaryota > Metazoa > Arthropoda > Arachnida > Araneae > Nephilidae > Nephila > Nephila pilipes. The sequence goes on along the minus strand of BMAW01128413.1, from coordinate 4,072 downwards.
TGGATTTCCTGGAGTCAATTAGTTCTTACCTCATTATCAATATTTTTTAATTTAAACTACAGAATTCCGTTTCATTTAAGAATTAAAACTATTAATAAGGATGGATTCAGAGTATTTTAAACGTAATCACCAAAGAAATGAGTGCATAGTATGAACCATGAATTTTCCAAGTTCAAAAACCAGATAGTTAATTGATAAATATAATATCCATATACAATTATCTAAAAACCGACGTTTAAAATCTCCCCTTTTTTGAAGTAAGTTTTCATCCAGGATAGTTAAGAGACACAATGAAGAGTTTGAGAACCTTGGTTTGAAACATAATGTTTATTCACAAAAAATTAAACTTTTATAATGATAGATTGAATGAATGTTTAAAGTTATAGAATCTAGAGCAATAAAGACTACTATTACCTTTAATATACTCTTCAAACTCAATAAATATCAAAATACTTCCACTTCGGTAAGAATGTTCTGAATACATTTAATATTAGCTACTATTCTCTCCAAAAAATATTTGAAAATAATATTAATCTGTGGGTCAATGTTGAGTATATTCCAGTGATTATTTCTAAGGGGCGTGTTTGTATTACTAGTCAATAGAATATGTCCCAAGTAATTGATACCGTTACAGGTACAACGTTGCGTATTATCATTTAAATTTAATTAGTGAAAAAGGCCAAACTTTGCGATCATTTCGCTAATGATTCAAATTTTTAGGAGTTCTTCTCTTTTGTTTTTGTCCATTTGTATATAATGCCTATTTTGGGGATGTCTCCAGAAAATTTCGAAATAATTTCTTAAATAAAAGTTTTAATTGGCTTTGTCGTTCTATAGTGGAAAGTATTGTAATTTATAAATTCTGAGGTATTGCAGTCAAAGTGTACGTTGGACTCCATTACCAATTTCGAGAGACTATCCGCCTGTTCATCCCAAAAAAGTTTTGAATATCCTTGAATCCAAAGCAGAATTGTTTGACTATGAAAATGTGACTGCAGGAAGATCATACTGGCTAATCTGTGAATGACTTTTTAGAATATAGTATTGAGATTTTAATGAACATAGCACAGAATAGCTATGGTATAGAATGTTAACAATTTTTTTAAATTCAAATAAAACATCTAATGCTTGACGCATATGGTAAGTGTTTCTGCTGTCAATACAGAATTGATGCGATTTACTCTGAAGTTAAAAGATGCATTTTTTGGGATACCTACTATTGATGTCATACTTTGATTTTTTTTGAGGAATTTGTAGTTATCAGGAAAAACATTCTCAATCTATGATTCACTATTTCATCAAAGAGCCTTTTGTTATATGTGTTGGTAAATATTTAGTTTGAAATTCAAATAAATCTGTATAAATTAAGTGAAATACATCAATCTGTGGATAAATATAATTTTATTTTCATTCATGCTTAAAAATAAAATTTTTACAAGTTTTTGTTCCAGTTCCAAATTAGGATTTCCAGATTTATTTCTTTAAGATTTTTCGGTGCATTGGAGAAATTCTACCGCTTGATATTTCAAACTGTCAAGGAGAAAGAAGTGTTTTTATCACAAACCACCATGTTATCAAATGTTTCCGAGAATTAATTGATTCATTTATTCCATCGAGCATCGGAAAAGCAGAAGTGCTATTGTAAACCACATCCTTATTTGGACCACCATCAAAGGCTGAGGAAAACTCCTGATCTCTAATATCTCTCACAATCTTACTCAACATATCACGCTACTCCTACGAGAATTAAGTTAGTTATGTAAGTTCCTGATCTTGACCTTGACGTACTCTATTGATGATTTGTTTCCCATTGGGCTTACCGTGTTTGGTAAACATAGTAATGCGTCACCGGGTTATACTAAAGATCTTCCATATGAACCCCAAATGTAACCTTTTTCTTCCTTTCTCTTCTGTCTAGATCATAATTTAAGCAAATCTCTTCCGCATCTTAGAGAAATTTGGCTCTTGAGCCGTTACCTCTAATTATAACTCACTACGAATTTCTCAAACGTGAGACATTAACGTCAATAGATTAAAGTTGTTTTTCAGTCCTTCTAACGAAAGGTATTCGGTATAATCAGGAGTGGAACGCAAAGATCTAAAGACTGGTTTGTTTTATTAACGTAGCACTAGATGCAACACCAGGGCAATTGGAATCGGGCATCGTAATTTTTAACCTCGATTAAGAGAAGACCAAATGACGAGGACGAAACCTCAGCTCGAACAACACTTTCTTCAACTTCCACACCGCGGCTACGGTGAGATTTTGAGCCTCGAAGGATTTACAATGCACCATTCGGCAGGTCTTCTGTGGCATCAGGACTCGAACTCACGATTAGATGAAAACCCCACCGTCTGCAGATACGCGAAAATGACCTCTAGGTAACCGTGGCCACACAACTCCACTTAAAGAACGATGTTCGTGAGCTTGTCACTTGACAAATTGGCTACATTGGTTGTTAAAATCTGTTAGAGGAAATTGCTGTAAATGTCTTAGCTTAAAAACGTTGTCATCTACTATTAACTAAACACAAAAAACGAAAGGATTTTCTGAAATAAGTACCCATTTAACTAATTATGCGAATATATGTTGTTATAATAAATAAATATGAATGTAACGTGATTGAAATGAAGGCTACTGGGGAATTTTAGACATGACCTACAATACGATAATATGAAAATGGTTTTAAAAAAGTAAAATTTGGTATTTTGATTTTTTTGGAACATTTCTTAAAATTATTTTTATCTTAATCGACAATTGCATACAAAGAATGTAAATTTAACCCTCCGAGCGTTTTACTTTTTTGTGTAAAGCTATTCCGAAAGCGATCTACTTCAACACAGCTAAAGATCTCGAAAAGTTTTCGCTTTTCATTCACAAATCCTTCGAAAATGCAAGATGCTTCTATCCCCCTCCCCCTTTTGTGACACGGGTGGTCCCCGACAACCCCTAATTGGCATTTTTATTGCTTAGATCCGATGCTTTGATAAGCGATTTCGTTGCCTTGGGGGAATCTTGTAAGACCGGCTGCAAGCAAGCAGAAATGGGGTTCAGATTATTCACATTAGAACTTAGAAGGTATTCGCTCGATCTATTGAGTTTCAATCGAAGTGTTTCAACAAATGAAGAATAAAAAATATAGCTTGAAAAAAATTGGTGGGTTAATAGTTGGAAAATATTTGTTTGCTACAAACAATAGAAAAATTCTTTTTTTCTGTCATTTTTAAAACTTTTTTTTTTTTTTTTTTTATAATTTTAATATTACGATTTTAACCGGGAAAAAGCACCCTCCATATTGTATTTACTATCAAGCATTATTTGTTTAATCAAAGCACCAGAATTTTATTAAAATTTTAATTTTGATAGAAGATTCAATCCTCAAAAGCAGTTTGCTTGTTAAAATAAATATAAATAAATAATTTAAGGAGAAAAAAAATCTTAAATTTCGTAAAGGTCTCGTGTTTCAAATACATTAATCGAGACGCATTGGGTCACATATTAGTCTGAGTTTTTTGGCTCAAATAAAGAATCACATACTTATTCATTGTTTTCAAGGTATGAAGTAAATTTGGCGCCACTGTTTTAAAATTGAAATTTTGGGCAAAATTTATTTTGAAAGATAATATTAAATGCTTTGGTAATTTGCATAATATTTTTGTGGAAGGTAACGCTGATCCCGATAAAAATGTAAAATTAGTTTGGTCAAACATTTATCAGATCTGCAAAAAACATTGAATCCAAAATCCTTCTCAAGACTGTGAATCCTCTGAATTCTCAATAAAAGCAGTTGGTGTGGTGGGGAAGTTAGGAGAGAGGGGTGCGAGCTCAGGTGTCGTCCTCGTCACTTGACCGAAGTTCAAAATTACGAGGTCCGTCCCCAATAGCCCTCGTGTTGCTTCTAGTGCGACGTTAATAGAAAAAACTAAAACTAAATAAAAGAAGAAAACCTCCAAACTCTCAACAAAAGAAATAATTGAGTGTATATCAATTTGATTGATATATCAAATTGATATACACTCAATTGAAATTAAAATTTTGTTAAGTTGATATTATGTATATTATGTTTGACAT
>BMAW01128411.1:38895-56847 GCA_019974015.1 Nephila pilipes | reverse complement strand
TGCCTTCGTTCGTATCAGACCTTGCATATGCAGCCCGCCGGAATAATGTTAATAGGCAACATTATGAAATTTATTGTGAAACTCGTAAAATTCACCGTAAACTTATTCGTTGTTGTTTGTTGTTATATGGTAATGAATATATATATGACACACTAAGATTTCTGAGTGGTTTAAAAGGTTCTAAGAGGGTCGAGAAGAGACTGAAGATGTCCCACATCCAAAACAAAGAATCCCAGATCAAAATAAATAATTTTTCAAAAAAATTGAAAAACTCTTTGTTTTGATCCGAAAAGAACGTCGATTGAATATTCGCACTGTCACTGAAAACATAGAAATCGACAAAGAATATGTTCAGTAGATTTTGCACGAATTGTGGAAATGCAAATCATGGATTCTTCAACAGTCCCGTACCATACTACATAGTCTGTTAAGAAGTCTTAGGCCAAGTATAAGATCCTTGTGCGCTGAAACATTTACTTTATTCGCCTAACTTTACACTATATGACTTTTTCGCAATCCCCGAAATGAAATTAGCTCTGAAAGGAACGAGATTTCACAGAGTTGAAGCTATAAAAGACAAAGAGGCGGTGACGGTGATGCTTTATGAGAACAACTTTCAATGCTGTTTTGACCAATGAAAAATTTGCAAGGAGAGACGCAGGTATCGTAGTGGAGAGTATATGGAAGGAGATTATGTTGAAATTGAGAAAAATAAAAATTTATATGAGGTTTTTATAGCATTAATCCGAGATTATTATTTTTTTATTTTTTGCCATACCTCGTATTTGGATAGATTTAAGGAAAAATTATATATATATAAAGAAAAACTTTTTTTTCTCTTCAATTCTAAATATTATAATACCATGTATGTGTTGCTCTCGATGAGTCGTTAAGTCAAATAAATATAATGAAAAATTTATTTACTAGAAAAAGTTATAACTATACTACGCATATTATTCGAAATCTAAGTCATTTTGTTTTGAAGGAATGACGCAATCGTAAATTAATTTATCTTAAGATATGCTGTCCACTATTTTAATAATCACGATATCATTTTCAAAACTTACACAGTTTTTATTTTTAATTTCGTGGACTTTTATCAAAAGATAGGTATAATTGTATTAGATTTTAGTGTGAAATTTACATCTTTTAATTCTATATGAAGGGGAACAGTAGAATTTAAAGAGCTTTATTTGATAGCATATCATTTTTAATTACTTTAAAGAATACTTTTATCTTTTCATTGTATTTAATGAAAAAAAACTTAATTCATTTGTCAATCATCTAGTTAAAAGTTCCGGAGCAAGATGTTTCAGCTTTGAAAAAAGAAAAAAAAAAGAAATTAAAATTTCTATTTTAAGTTCCCAAAAATAGCATAAATTTTCCAGTCATTCTAAATGTTCTTCTCTTCTTTTCTTCTTCTTCTTCTTCTTTTTTTTTTTTTTAAATTTAAATCGATATCGGTAAGCGAGTCTCTTTGCTGGTCTATTTTTTTGTGAAAGACAATCTTTACCTTACAATCCTCGGGCATTATACATAATGAGAGAAAAGCGATACGTTTGTTCTCGAATAATTTAAAATATGATACTTTCCAATGGTCAGAGATGCAAGGCTCAGTTTTATTCTATGAAAAAGCTCCACTGCTAAGAGAATTAAAAGGAAGGCATACCGGAAGGAATTCGAAGATTCGGCTTTTCCTCAACATACATGTGAAAGAAAAAAGAAAGAAAATCGTTCGAAGAATACAAGATAAAAAAAATTGTCCGGAACAGATCCTAAGCCAAAGGAAAAAAAGCAAGATAACCTTTCAAAGTGACATAGGCTTACATTACAGCCTAACAAAAAGAATATTCTCAGAACAGTATTCTTTTTAGCGTAAAACGGGACCTTAATTTACTTCTCGGAAAGATGCGATGACATAACCAAGAGGATGAATCAGACATTGAACTTGAACCAGGGAATTCCAGTGTTTACAAAGATAAAATAATTCGATATAAAAACCAACGTTTTTAAAAACAACGTTTTTATATGGTGGCAAAGTTTATTAGAGAAAATTATTGAAATATTAGTTAAAACTGTTAGTTATTTTTAACTTTAAAATTTACTTAAAAAGAGACATTTGTGAGCGTATTAAAAAATTCATAATACTCATAAAATCAAAACATGCATTTGAAAGTTTGTAAGTCATTCTATTAAAAAAAAAGGGGGGGAACCAGAATTCAGAAAAAATTATTGTGATAAGACACGGCGCCAAATATTGGAATCTTTCTTTCTTGCGAATGATTACTGACTGAAAGTCAGCAACCCTTACTATCTCCCCTTTGTTAGTTTTACGATACCCCATGTGGCGTGGGGAGTGCCCGGTGCTCCCAGAGGGGGAAATAAATTTTTTCCTCAATCCTAAAAGCGCCGAGAGGAAAGAATATTTTGACTTATTAAAATTATTGAAATATTAGTTAAAACTTGTCGCAAACGTCTAAATATTGCATTGTTAGGCGAGTACGAACGATTCCCAAAATTTCAAAGCTCTAGCTTGATGGGAAGTTGGTTAAATTAACGATCGAAAATTTGATGACACACACACACACACACACACCAAGTGAAATTCAGAAAAATGTTTTAATAATAAATCTTCCCTCTTCGAATTGGCAAGTGTGTCTCTACAGACGGGGGATATATTAAGATGTCTAACAAGAAGAATACATTGTCCTCTTGTTAATACATTGTCTCTACCAAGAGGATGAATCAGACATTGAACTTGAACCAGGAAATTCCAGTGTTTACAAAGATAAAATAAATCTCCCCTCTTCAAATTGGCAAGTGTGTCTCTACAGACGGGGGATATATTAAGATGTATAACAAGAAGAATACATTGTCCTCTTGTTCGCAGAGATAAGACACTGATCCAATTAAGCTGAAATTTCAACAATCAAATGTTTCCTGTACTTTTTTTTTTGATTAATCTATAAAAATCAATAACACTATTGTATAATCCCAAATAAATCATTTTTACGAAAAAAAGTAAATAAATTCTATTCGTAAAAGTGTTTAGGCAAAACTCCCATTTAATTTTAACGAATTTTAACAGCGTTTCAAGGTGTAAAATTAAATCAAAACAAGTTTGGCCTTGGATCTCGGCAGAACGAATGCCAAACCCCTCTCCACTCAGAAAGTCTTACCATTTACTCGGATTTGTAAAATGATACAAGATGTTTTTAGATAATACCTACTTACCGTCCCAAACAGTAATTCGTGTTCTATGAATGTTTAAAAATCCTTGCTTTTATTATTGATTTGATTTCTTAATAAACAAAAATTGTAAATGATTCCCACATCTAAACTAGCCGATATGTTACATATAAAACTAGACTAGATTCGAGAATTATTTACTGATAAAATGTCTACATCAAAGGAGAAACTTAAATTTAAACTATCGCATTTGAATTTCTAAAACAAGAATAATGTTAATGATTTCAATGGAATTAATTTAATCTCACTTCTTTAAAAAATATAAATTCTAAAATCAGAAGAAATAATTCGAGATAAAAACCAACGTTTTTAAAAACAACGTTTTTATATAGTGGCAAAATTTTTTAAGAAAGATTATTGAAATATTAGTTAAAACTGGTCGCAAATATCTAAATATTGCATTGTTAGGCAAGTAAGAACGGTTCCCGAAATTTCAGAACTCTAGCTTGATGGGAAGTTGGTTAATTTAACGATAGAAAATTTGATGACACACACACACACAGAGAAACACGAACCAAGTGAAATACATAAAAACGTTAAAAGTAACTAAAATTAATTAATTAATTCTGTAAATTAAATGGTTGGAATGCAGTTTAACCCAATCACTCTTGGCGACAAGAATTATTTGGCAGTATTTTGCCAAATGTGGCTACCCTGGTCCGTTTTACGGACTTAACGTTCAGCCAAACAAAAAAATCGCCAAGTTTGATGCCAATTTTTGAAATCGCGCCAAGTGGTTGGGATAAACTGCATTATTGAAGAAAATACTAGCTAAAACTTGTCGCAAATGTCCAAATATCGTATTGTTAGGCTAGTGAGAACGATTCCCAAGGTTTCAGATTTCTAGCTTGATGGGAAGTTGGTTAAATTAACGATCGAAAATTTGATGACACACACACACACACACACACCAAGTGAAATTCAGAAAAACGTTTTAAAAACGCGGAAGTCAATTAAAAGCCTATTATACACTTCTTATAATATAGAAATTGCTTTGATAAAAATCAACTATCGTTTGTATTGGCTTTACGATAATCCTAACTGTATAATCAAATGCAATCGTGGGACAAAACAAGCTCAACTTCTGTCTTTTATCTCAATTTTTTTTTACTAAACTAATTAATATTAAAACTATACGAAACAGAACAAAATTTCATTGCCAGATATATATTTTTCCAAACTTGCAACGCAAATAGTAATATGTACAATTAAATTATTTGATTTGCAGGCAAATTTTTTATAAATACTTCAGCAACTTAATTAGATTTTTAAAACACAAATGATTTTTACACGATATTGCAAATCTCAAATCAAAATATTACAAATACTGTATATCATTTCCTCTCGGAAAGATTTAGATAGAAATAAAAACTTTAATCGTAATCGTTTGGATTTTTGAGGAAAGAAGTTATTCAGCTAATAAATGAAACGATTTTGAATCAGTTTTCTGGTGATATGAATTAACGGTGCCAGGGGATAGGGAATTAGGAGGTTGGGGGAAGAGGACAAAAAAATTTATTCACAACAAAAAATAACGGGGGTTCGGGGAGTATAGGGTGATAGATATGCATGTACACATTTTTAAAAATTAGCTGCAAACGGTAAGTTTTTGACGCTTTCTGAGTAAATTTGTAGGAAGAGAAAAAATGGCAAAATATACAAACTTTGCATGTGGTTTATTTGGTTTTAATAATACCTCTGTAATTTTTTTCCTTTTTTGAAATTTTAATAAATACTATACAATAGAGCTTTAATCAAAGGAACAATATCACACAGGTATGCAGTTAAATACGAGTATTTCGAGAAAAAAAAAACAATCAGCGATAATTTCATTGAAAAAACTGCGACTTGTTTAAAATCAACACCAAATAACGAGCAAAAATTCAACCAATGAGTTTAATCATGGTCTTTGTGTGTGGTATTAGGCCCCATTGTTTTACAAAATATGCAAGGAAAATAAAAAAAAAAAATAATATTCTTATTGGTTCTTTGTACTAAATAACATTTAATAAAGAGTTCAAAGCAATGCAGTTAATTATGTTATACAAGATGTTTCAAAACTCATAGGCAAAAATTTAAGAGGTGATAGAAAACATCTAAATAAGCAATTTCCCCCATACAATGCCAGGCGGAGAGCAAGCGGGAAAAGTTGCCTGTACAGTCGTTCGGCTTCCAGAGCATGCCCATTCGCAAGACCACACAAAAAATTCATATCCATCTTTTCGTGTTTAGTTTTAGTTTAGTTTTTATTAACGTCGCACTAGAAGCTACACGAGGGCTATTGGAGACGGACCTTGTAATTTTGAATCTCTGTCAAGTGACGAAGACGACACCTGAGCTGGCACCCCCCTCTCCTAACTTCTACACCACACCAATGGGAGGACTTTGGGCCCCGACCAATTTAACGTGCATCAACTCCGGCTACATAGCGGGTCTTTAGCGGCCAAGGCTCGAACCCGCGATTGAACGAAAACCGCCGGCCACGAATCCGAAACCATGACCACTAGGCTCCACCGCCCCTACCTTTTCGTGATAACTAAACATCACCATACCTCCTGAAATCAAAGGTAGAAATGACACAACGATGTGTAAGAAAACTCGCGCTTTATACTTTCCATTACAGCGCCGTCTAGCGTTTCACCACTTGCTTTCTGCCTGGCATTGTGTGGTGAAAATTGTTTGTTTGGATGTTTTCTATCACCCCTTAAATTTTTGCTCATGACTTTCGAGACACAGCAACATTAAGTTTTTCACAGGCTATACCTGCTGTTCGAGCCTTCATTATTTGCTGTGGTGTTTTACGAAACGGTTTGGCCCGACGCATGAATCTAACAACCATGTTACGATGTACGGTATTGCATTTTGCGCGTATTTCGGTTTCAATGTTTTTTTTTTTTTTTTTAGAATGAAAGAAATGAAGGGGGGGGGAATATAAATTAGGTGATAAAAGAATAAGGCCTATACAAATAATTTGCTTATCATTTTTAATTTTAGGGGGATAAATTGAAATAATTTTTTTTTTTTTTTTTTAAAATTTCCCCCCCTCAATCGCCACTACTGCGGATGAAGTTATAGGATGATATGTACAATTTTGAGAAGCTGAAAAACTGTTAATCACATTCGTACCCATACTGAAAATGTACGAGGGAAAATGTTATAAACAGCACGTTAATTTTCTACTTACCACCGCAACGGCATCTGAAGCTAATAATTCGGGGGGAGATAGCACCGTCAAGTAAGAAATGTTGGTCAAAACGTAGCAAAGAGTCACCAGAGGAATACCAATTATAATGGCCCTTGGAAGATTTCTGTAAATAGAATAATGTTATCATACTGCCATTTAAAAAGTTAGTTTGTTGGTGAGAAGACTATCCTGAACACATAATTCAATCCATAATTCCAGTTTCTTAATACCAAAAAAAATATAAATCATTTTATTCTTAATTCTTCACATTTATTGAATCTATATTTATTCCACGTACTCATTTCTTTTTCAAATTCATTTGGTTACCATTTCATTTGAAAATCTAAAAACTGAATTGGACAAAGTAAAATGGAAATACTCATCGATTACTATACATTTTGGACGATAACAGGCTCTTAATTTTAGTTTTAAAAATTAGACAAATTTGTTATTAATTTGTGATTTATTTTGGTTGGAACTTTGTAAGATGGATTTTAAATTACTAAGCCATGTGTAACGATTTTGATTAAATAAGCGAGCAAAAAAATGAGCCATTAAGCGATTTTCTCTCTGATAAATTTTTAGAAAAAAAACCGAAATAACATGTTACAGGAGATTAAGACGAGCTTTAATTACTATAAGTCACTTAATTCAAAAAGTTTAATGTCAGATCGCGTATATAATTTGAAATATTGAAGCACCAATTTCGAACTCCAGTATAATAAAATATTAGAAAAAACAAAACTTAACCAGTTCTATAATACATTTATCAATAAATGAAAATATTTTATTCGATTTCAGCATGTTTATAAATGAGGCGTTGACTTTGAAAGTGGTGTAAGTCTATTTTTGATTAAAGGGTTAGTTTAGTTCAGTTTTTTATTAACGTCGCACTAGAAGCAACACGAGGGCTATTGGCGACGGACCTCGTAATTTTGAACCACGGTCAAGTGACGAGGATGACACCTGAGCTGGCACCCCTCTCCTAACATCCACACCACGCCAACGGGAGGATTTTGGGCCCCGAACAGATTTAACGTGCATCAGCCCCGGCTACACGGCGGGTCTTTGGCGGCCAAGGATCGAACCCGCGACTGAACGAAAACCGCCGGTCGCTAGTCCACGACCTTGACCACTAGGCTACCACGGCCCTGATTAAAGGGTTAATGAAAACAATGAATGCAATCTGCTATGAGCATTTTATTTATAAACAGTCCCCCCCATTTCCCCCCCTCAATTTTCCTCATTTTGTCAATATAAATTTACGTAGTTAATGAAATTACAAATACAATTACCTTAAAAGTGGCGCAAGTCCACTTTCCGCAAAGACATAATATTTAGTTCAAAAATGTTACTATATAATTTCTCTGTTTCATTTTCATGTGTGTGGCAACGCTGTGAATGATATAATTTTCGTTCTTTCACTGGTATTCTGGTACTCTCCCCGTTTAATGTATATAAAGCTATTAAAATTTGATATACAAAGTTGTAATTAAAGTATTTAAAACGAAATTATCTAAAAGATATTGAAATATACTTTTTATTTTTATTTATTTATTTTTGTCATATTTCCCTTTCATAAAAAAAAAAATGGTTCGATTCAATCGCAATCCTATACTTAATATGTATGATTTTCATACTTTAGACTTTGAAATTGGTGCAAGTCTATTTGAGGTTGAAAGTATAAATTACTTTTAACTAACACTTTATTAAACGAACACATATCACCTATTTAACTTAAATCAATTCAATATTTGAAAAACATAAAATTAGCGTATAAATATTTACCAATATTTTTCAAACCCTCCAAATACAAATCCTTAACTATACATATAAAATGGACTAATACCACTTTCAAAGAAAACGTTTAATATACAATTCAAAAATATCACTTCCTAATAAAAAGGTTTAATTATTTTGTTGAACTTTGAGTATAAGCACCGATTTTCATCGGATATGAGTAGAGTTGACCAGTTTCAAATTTATAACGTGGCCCGCCGTGCCTAAAATTTGCACGGTCCGGAACTTTTCCAAAAAAACCAATTATGCCGACCCCAGGCGTAAATTGTAGAAAGCTATTAGATGTTGTTGAACAACTTTTCGAAACAGGTTCTTACGACTCATTGTACGAAATATAAAATTAAATTTCTTAACTGCGATGAAATCTTCTCTTAAATGATAAGCAACATTGATTTGAATGCATAGCCACCTCGTTTCATTTTATTTTATAAAAGTACCGAGTATGTGCAAAGATTTAGTATTCCTTATTTAAAGTCATAAAGTTTCAAAACTTACATATGGGGGTTGATGAGCTCTTCAGTGACGAAATTCAAGTTATTCCTGAAAAGTACAAAAAAAAAAAAAAAAAAAATATGCATTCTGATGTTGAGCTGCAATAGGTGTCATTTCAACTGCTGTGTAAAACTGACTTACCAACCATCATACGCCCAAAGACCAAAATAAAACGCGTTTGCCAATTCCGAAAAGGACGTGGTCGTTCCTTCAAAGCCAGATGTGAGGTGTTCATAGTGACCTGTCAAAACAAAACATAGTTATGAAGCATGTTTAATAAAATACATGTAATCATATTTAAAGAGACATATATATCTTTGCGGTTTTATCAGTTTAATCAAAGGGGAAAAGGAAACACTCACCCATAGAAAGCATGTACATTCCGATTGAAACCACAATGACGATGGCTAGTAATTTGGCAACAGTGAATACGTTGTTCATCATTGTAGCCATTTTGACACTATAACAGTTGACGAATGTAATGAAACCTGCGAAGAAATTGGTGTCGGGTTAAATATTTGTTATTTTTAGATATACATAATTGAAATGTTCAGAATCGGAGAATTAAATGAAAGCAAAAATTCGAATTAATTATACGTATAATTTCATTTGCTGCATTCTGAAAACATTGACTTCACTTAAAAAAAACTCTTAAAGTGAGTGAATGAATGTAAAGGTTTTTGGCGCAAGAGCCAGATGTAGCTATGCTGTGGACAAACAATATTTAACTGTGGTCTGGACGTGAAAAAATGGGAGGAGGGGGCAAAAATTGGTTTACAAGGAGGGTCAAATTTTAGTTTAGTTTTTATTAAAGTCGCAATAGAAGCAATACGAGAAATACTGGCGACGGACCTCGTAATTTTGAACCACGGTCAAGTGACGAGGACGACACCTGAGCTGGCACCCCCTCTCTTATCAAAGACAATAAACACCATAGGAAAGAAAAAGATCAAGATGGTGCCTCGGTATCATGATGCCCGTACTTACCGAAAGAAAGCAAGTCCCTCGAGATCCCCTGATATAATCCCCAGACGCTGGGTAACCATTTTAGTCGCCTCTTACGACATGCATGAGCTACAGTGGGACTATTCTGTCATACCCGGTCACCACACGGGTAAATAATTCGAGATAAAAACCAATGTTTTTAAAAACAACTTTTTTATATAGTGGCAAAGTTTATTAAAAAAATTATTGAATTGTTAGTTAAAACTTGTCGCAAATGTCTAAATATTGCATTGGCAAATGTCTAAATATTGTTCAGTCAAAAAAAATCGCCAAGTTTGGCAATTTTTGAAATCGCGCAAAGTGGTTGGGCTAAGCTGCATTATTAAAAAAAATTATTGAAATATTAGTTAAAACTTGTCGCAAATGTCTAAATACTGCATTGTTAGGATAGTAAGAACGATTCCCAAAGTTTCAGAGTTCTAGTTGATGGGAAGTTGGTTAAATTAACGATCAAAAATTTAATGACACACACCAAGTGAAATACATAAAAACGTTTTTAAAAACTCCAAAAAAGATAAATAAATATACTTCGTAAAATTTTTTGTTTTATCTTCGTTAGTCCGATTATAGTTTTGGTAATCCATAGAATATGCGAGAAAACAAAAAAAGACAAGTCATATTTAAGAAAAAACTAACACAACGGAGTGTAATTTTTTAATATATTTATGCGCTCGCTCATAAATTTTATATAAAACATCAGCTCATATTTTAAAAAACAATTGTTTAGGATAGGGATTTAAAGACAATATTTCCTAATAAAAACAAGTCAGTGGAGTTTTTTAATATCGAAATGGTATTTAGCATCAATTAGGGGTAATATCTCAACTTCAAACTAATATTTTTCATATTCGAATTTATAGATTATTATCAATAAATAATTAATATATTAAAATACCAAGGGAAAAAATGATGTACCGAATAAACATATGCAATTTATAAATTAGATTGAAAAGGAAGCATTTAGCGAAAAGTAATTATTCATCAAAAATTTATAATCTGATGTTATAACTAAGTAATAAGAAACATATACTTTTGTTAAATTTAAATTAAAACTTTTATTTTGCATGAAGTCATATTTTACGAAACTCGCGACGAAGAATTTTGACGAAAATACGGATGATCAAAGCAAATATTAAATTTTAAGAAAAAGTATATATTTAATGAATAAGGGTTCGTATGTATATAGTTTTAAATTAAAACCCAAAAAATATGCGAAGCTTAATGAATTATTAATATGTATTTAATAACTAAAGTTGTGAATTCAAAATGCTCAGTAAATTACATTGCGCAAAAAAAAAAAAAAAAAAAAAAAAAAAAAACGAGAGATATCAGTTGCGAAATGCATTTCTAATGAGTCAACTCATCATTAAGTAAAAAACATAAGTCAACAGCTCATACGAGATCATGACCCTATTAATATACTCGCGAAACTTTTTCATTGTTAATTGGTATGTACAGAATGACATTATCACAAAATGGTTATTTATTCTAGTACTGGATTATGTTTCTTTTCTGTACCCCTTAACCTTATGAAGCGAATTACTTTGCACAAATATTTTAACTCTGAATTTATCAATAATAATAAAGTCACTTACTTTAAGGTTAAGATTTTACTAGATTTTTGCAATGTAGCCCAAAGAAAATACCCCGTCAGAGACATCTGGAACCAAGCCAATAGATAATTCCCTGTCAAAGGCATTTGTATTGAACTTCCGTTTTTGTTTCCCTACTCTCTATTCCCCTAAGAAATGAATCAAACCCCCTATCATTTGTTTCTCCTTTCGAAAGATATGATATCGAAAGTTGACAAAATAAAACTCAAATGACTCAAATTTTGTTGCAGCTCATTTTACTCTGTGGCACTTAAAATGATTTCTGTTCAGTTATTTCTTTATAGTTCAATAGATGACGTCATCTAGTGTAGTTAATTCCAATTAATAATTACTTTCTCAAAATATCACATCAGATTAGTTAATTTTATATTTTTTATGAAATTGTGTGTTATAGCTTTTTTGTTTGATGTAACTGCTAACGTAACTGTTTTTTTAAAAAAATAGAACACGCTGTACCGAGATGTGATTGAGTGAAAGTGAAGTTAAATGACACTAGAGCCAGATGAAGCTTTGCTGTGCCAAACAAGATGTAACTGTAGTCAAGACATTTGAGGTAAGAAAGGAAAAAAGATAAAAAGTTTCACAAGAGGGTCGGAAATAGAAAAGAATCTCTAGGGTATCCAGGGGGCGCGTCCCCCGTGTATTCCAAAGACAGTAAACCTCATGGGAAGGAAAAGATCACAAGGGTGCCTCGGGGTCATGATACCCGTACCTACCGAATGAAGGCAAGTCCCTGAGGTCCCCTGATGTAATCCCCAGGGGCAGGGTGCCGGGCTATACCCCTAGACGTTGGGTACCCATTTTAACGCCTTTTACGATATACATGAGTTCACAGTGGGGACTATTCTTTCATACGCAGTCATGGGTGGATGTACCGAGATGATTTATGTATAGTGTTAGTATCTGCAATAAGTAAATGTTTATTCTAGATCAGTGAGTGTATTTTAATTCCATTTGCTGATCAGAAACTCTTGATGTACATAATTTACAAAATTCTTTATATATCAGTAGGTGAAAGAGTCGCTGACTATGTATCCTAAATCTTAAAGAGAATTATTAGAAACTTAAGCATAACATTAGAATTACCACAATCCAGTGAAAATGGCATAATACATAATATAGCTTTAGATGTTAAAATTTAGCATAAGAAGAAAAAAAAGTTTCTGTTAAGTGTGACAGTTACTAAAATATTAACAAAATGAGAATTCACGTTTCCTATACGAAAATCTACTTCGATGTGTGTGTGCGTGAACCTTAATCCTCTCGAGTTCTAAATATTATATTAAAAGGAAACTGTTTATAAGAAAACAGGTTTCACATGGCGCAAACAGTAGCTTCTGTTAACGATTTTTTAAGAGCCAATTAATCCTCTTGACACAACTCAAAAAAGTGTGACGAAATGGCGTTCAAGGAGTCAAGAGAACGTAAACATTCCACTTTTCAAAAGCTTCCGCCGACTCATTCTAAGAAGATCAGATATGTCAAAGGAGTAATCAATGATAGTCGGATGCTTGCTTAAGAAGCTTTGACAGAATTCGTTCATGGGTTTATTTTGAATTCCGTTTTGCTTGAAATGTTTTCACATATCTCGAATCAGGTGAAGAAAGAAAAGTTAAACAATTTTTTTCCCTGAATCTAAAATAAGAGAATAAGAAAAGTGTCGAAAAACCCAAAAAGGTTAATATTCTTGAAATTAATTCAGAAAATTAAATTTAAAAATTTGCTTGTTTTGCTTACTATAAATATGTACTAAGCAGAATACAATATTCTTTTCATATTTCTTGTTAAGATATTAATGCCAAACAAAACAAACATTGATAATTATTTCAATCTTTAAATAGTTAAAAAGAATTAAAAATATTTAAATCTCATTTTCTAAATATAAAAAAACTGAGATTCTGAATAATTTTCAGATGTTTAACGGCCATTTTGATTTCGTGAATGTAATGTTAATCCCATGGAATTTCTACCACAATCCTCAAATTTATACTATTTTATCTGTTTGAAAACAAAAAAGTTATCCGAAAGAGAAAAAAAATAGTGAAGGTTTCTGAGGAATTACAGTTTTTTCTGATTTTTAAAAATATTTTTACCTCTATTTTAATGATTCGTTTGTATGTTTTCCAGTCTTTAAAAATATTCTAAGCTATTTAAAAAATTGGGGAGAAAATATTATTCCCCAGAAACCTTCATTATTTTATTCTCATAAAGATGCATTTTTTGCGTTCAAACAGATAAATTAATATAGATTTGACGATGATATTAATAAATCCATAGGATTAACATCACGTTCTCGAAATCAAAATGGCCGACAGAAAGGTTGTCTCAATAAATGCTGAGATCTGTAAATAGAAATTATCATATTCCAAACATTTGTTAATAAACAACAGCGTAATTATCATGCTTAAAATGTTTATGTATAATATGCATTACTGATTACGTATGTATAAAATGATCATTTGAATAAATGAAAATTTTGTGTAACATTTTAAAACTGAAACCCCCAATTTTGATTTTTTAGTTAAATTCCGGGCCCCAATCGTTCCTAATATCTGATTTTTAATTTCAATAATATTTTAATTATTTTTTTTTAAATATCTTTCGCGTACCAACAAACCCTCCATTGACTGTCTAGGGATAATACAGTTCTCTTTTAAACGCTAAAAACTTTATGCTAAAACACTTAATTATTATAATATTTTAAACCAAAAATATTTGTGAAACCTTCCCGAACCTTTAAACAAATAATTTGTTATGCAGCGACTCTCTTCTACAACAACGCCAGAAGTTAAAATGCCTTCCTAACTAGCCCGAAGAGGGTGTTCTCTTTAGCCTAGTTGGTTAAGGCATGACAAAAAGCGACCGATCAACTTTCCTTCGGACCCACTGGGCCAGGGTTCGAAACAACGCTGTCACATCAAGGTTAACAACAACTACTCTCTCCCCCTGCACGGGATAGAATAACACCCTCTTCGGAAGAAACGTCTTACGCTAAAGTGGTGACTCAGGACATGAACACTAGATGGCAGCACAGCCTATACCTACAATTGCATATGCCCTTGAAGCAAAATACTTGCCTCTGTATGTCTAAGACAAACGCACACAAATCATGACAAGCGATATTCCGACTCTGGCGCACGTGTCTACGAGACCTGCCACTCAACACGAGACAGTCGATGAATCAAAATGGTAAACTATCCCAAGCGAAACTCAATTCAACAGGGGGGATGTATGTCAATTGCAGTAAAGGAAGCAATCAAAGCAACCTTCTGTACAAATCAATGTTTCCCTTCGTATCATCATGATGATACTGGAGAGGGAGTATACAGCGACTCTCTTCTGCGACGATGCCAGAAGTTAAAACGCCGTACTTAGAAGCCTAGATGAGACGTCTTTTCAGCCCAGTTGGAAGGAGCGTATTCTTCGGATCCAATGGTCCAGTGTTCGAAACAGCAACGGCGTCCAAGGTCAACAAAAACTCTCTCTCCCTGCACGGGGTAGGATAACATCCCCCCAATGTCTCGGAGTTTCGTCCAGCACCGAAATATGAATAACTTTCTCTTTCTTAATTTTAAACAGTCCAATTACAAATATTTTTAGTATTAACAATTAATATTCCTATTTTGAGTTATTTTTTTCCAGATTAAATTTTCAAACGATATCAATCAGAATAAAGAATCTGCAATGGATAGATGGACTAATTGTAAAATTCTGTCTTAGTGGTTGAATCAGTCAAGCAGTGCATGTATAATTATTTCATTAAAGTATTTTTAAATTGAAGGGCGGTTCAGATATCATGAAAAATATCGGGGTGTTTTTTTTTTGCGTTATCAAAAAGTCATTTTCAAGCCACGATTGATTCATTTCAAAGTCAATATCACTATTGCGAACTATTTATAATCCTTCTTTAACGTATTTATGCGTAAAAATGTTTTGAAATTAATGTAATGCCTTATGAATCAGAGATACTCGTATGTCTCAAGATGAATTACTCATCCATTTAAGAAGTCTGTCTCGTTCTTTAATTCAGAAAATTGCTATCATTGGTGCTGTAAATGCACGATATATGTTGCGACATTGTAAACAATCGTCCTGGCTCTCCGAAGATTAAATACTCGAGAGAAGCAGTATTTCACACTTACTTTATCAAGTTCATTTTTTTCTCCTGAAGACTTGAATCACAAACGGTTTACAAAAATAAACCCAACAAACTCACGTCAATCTTCAGGCGGATAATTGGAAAATTCATGAACAATAATTCATTTCCTTTTTTTCAAGGTTTGCCTTCTTAGATGAGGATAAGACTTATCTTCGTGACGTCATTAATAAAGCTTGAAGCTCTAGCCAATAAATATCTTAATAAAATTCTATCACAAATTATGTCGTCATCTACAAAATACATTTGAGAGATACTGTATCTCTTGATCTGGACACGAATTTATCAAACAGATTGAGAAAAAAAAAAGTTTCAATGTCTTTTGGAACACACCACAGCTACAATCAGTGTTCCATCCTCAAAACTGTCGAATTGTTGCCAATAAGATTTAGCAGTTCATAACACTAAGTTTAGAAAGAATAAAACCACAAGAATATTGATATATGCCAATCAGATATTTTAATTCTGGTCTAAATCTAACGCTGTTAAAACTTTTGCGCCCTCAGAATTCGAGCTATTTCCATCTTTAAAACTGTGGAGTCGACGCTTTTAAGTTTAAGTGAATCATGACACTAAGTTTGGAAATTACAAAACATGGATATTGGTATATGTAAACCGCAGAATTTAATTGTAAATCCAGACCTAAAGTGCTTAAAACTTTGCTCTCATAAAATTTAGAAACAAAGATGTCCTTGTAATTATGTGTGCTTGTACTATATTTACAGTAATCGCGCTATCAACGCGGTCACCATTTACTAGGATTTACTTTGACTATATGAGCCCTAATGTTACCAAGATGTCTTAGGTGAAAACTCGAATTTAGAGATTTCTATATTAAGGCATCCGTACATTTTTGGAGAAATTTTTTTGAATATTTGCTATCAAAATCTTTTTTAATGCTAAAATATAACCTAAAACTATGAAAAACATATTTAATAATCTGCTTTTAATTCAAAAACAATTTTGGGTGTGGAAAACATGGGGAAAATAGTACATAAATTATCAGAATAACGCTCATAACTCAAAAGTAAACAAAAATATCATTATTCTGTAAATTTTATCTTGTTCATCATAATATTTTTGGGGCTGGTTCTACTTTCACGATGAGAATCATATTACTACAATTTTTACTGTCTTTCGAGTCAAATAACAATGAAAAATCAAAAAAAAAAAAAAAAAGTTATAATAATACGTGATTTACATCTTTCTTACTAAAAACATATCAATTTTATAACCATAAAAGTAGTAGGGATTCTTAAAAACTATATAAGGAAGATACCGGCATAATTTAAATTAATTTGGCTCACAACTTTTTCTGATATTTACGGTGTCATATGTAAATATGTCGAGAAAACTCCTTTTGAGAAAAATCAAAAACTTTCAAATGGAATTAAAAATTAGCTACCGAGTAAAATTCAAATCCCTGTAACTTACGTTCTAAATAAGGTATAAGCAAAATTCCAACACTATTAGAAAGAAAAAAGTGTTTAAATTTTAAACTGACATTAAAATTAGAAAATCGAACATTTTGACAAAAATGACGTTTTAAAGGTGCACGGATACCTTAAGTAATTTATTTCATAATCGTATAAACTTATCTGCAATTAAGAAAGGAACATTTGTAGAGCATTAAAATATTTGCGATAAACAAATACTGACATTGACAAAGGAAAACTGCCATTTCGTTCATGGTTCCATTTCTACACGATTTCCATTTATACTTTGCTTTCATGAGAACAAAATATGCTGATCGGGATTCTTAACCCTCTCGAGTGATTGCCCAGGAGTGAATTAAAAGTACAAATAATTCGATATAAAAACCAACGTTTTTAAAAACAACGTTTTTATATGGTGACAAAGTTTATTAGAGAAAATTATTGAAATATTAGTTAAAACTGTTAGTTATTTTTAATTTTAAAATTCACTTAAAAAGAGACATTTGTGAGAGTATTAAAAAATTCATAATACTCATAAAATCAAAACATGTATTTGAAAGTTTGTAAGTCATTCTATTAAAAAAGAATGGGAACCAGAATTCAGAAAAAATTATTGTGATAAGACATGATGCCAAATATTGGAAACTTTCTTTCTTGCGAATAATTACTGACTAAAAGTCAGCAACCCTTACTATCTCGGAGATTGTAAAGGGGAGATAGTATCTCCCCTTTGCAAGTACAAAAGGTTTACGATAACCTCATGCGGTTTGGGGAGTGCCCGGTGCTCCCAGAGGGGGAAAATTTTTTTCCCTCAATCCTAAAAGCGCCTAGAGGAAAGAATATTTTGACTTATTAAAATTATTGAAATATTAGTTAAAACTTGTCGCAAACGTGTAAATATTGCATTGTTAGGCGAGTACGAACGATTCCCAAAATTCCAAAGCTCTAGCTTGATGGGAAGTTGGTTAAATTAACGATCGAAAATTTGATGACACACACACTCACACACACACACAC
>BMAW01128411.1:27625-38795 GCA_019974015.1 Nephila pilipes | reverse complement strand
GTGAATTTTAAATATAGAACTTTTACAAAAATGAAAAATTTCAATAGTGTTGAGTAAATTAAATTACTTCGATGAATAAAGATTTTCATCAAATTTTTTGAGTATTGGAATCAACTAATCACGCTAAAAAGAAAGTTAAATGTACTTTTTTTTTTTATGAAAACTTTCACTTGAAGTGTTATTTAATAGAAGGATATTGTGCTTAGAATTCTATTTGTATGTCCTTAAAATCTTTTTTAAAGATTCATCTTAAATATTAGAAAGTTATCAGCATAATTCGTTAAAACTGAGCATCTTAAAAATTTTATCACAGGGGAAACAAACAGACTTAAATCGCATACTAATAGAGAAGAATTAAAAGAGAAAAGGTCATCAATGTTTTCTACAACAAAATCTTTCTTAGAATTAATTGATGTGTGTGTCTGTTGGGTTTTATGATTTAACAGTCAAAGTACGTTATGGTGTCCCAAAAACATTGTATTTGTTTAAAAACATTAGAATCAAAGCAACATTAAGAATTTTATTCGTTGCAACTTTTTAAAGAGGTCCAAATTTACTTACAGATGCCAATGAGAGCAACCAGCTTCTTGACCATGCCAGGAGCCGCACAAGACGGGAACATTGGCTCCACAATATATTCTGCAAATGTGAGCAACATGATGGCAACGGCTGATGTCTTGATGATGAGGGAGCACATCCAGAGGTACAAGAAGGCTGGAATGGGTCCGAATCTCCCTTTCGATCCATAGACGCGGAGATAATAGGAATATTCAGCCCCGGACACAGGAATGGATGTGCCCAACTCAGCGTAACATAAGGCCCCTAAGAGTCAGATGAACTTTTATTTCCTGCCTAAACAGGTTCTAATCAACAGTTCACAACATGACAATTAATTGTGCAAGAATGTTAATTTTTTAAAATCTACGTAATTAACTGTAATAAATACTGAAAAGTATAGAATTGTTGCTGCTGAATGCATAATCCATATTTCAAGGCTCCCGTCTATCAGCCATTATGACTTCATGAACGTAATGTTAACCCTTTGGAATTTCTACTTTCCTCCTCTAATCTGGACCATTTTATCTGTTAGAATACTAAAAAGTGCATCTGGAAGAGCAAAAAATAATGAAGGTTTCTGCGAAGTATGCGTTTCTTTTCTCCGATTTTTTAAAATATTTTAGATCATTTTTAATGACTGGAAAACCCCACAAACGAATCGTTAAAATAGGGGTAAAAATATTTTTAAGAAGTCGGAAAAAAAAATACAATTCAGCAGTAACAAACACACAACACCTTCATTATTTATTTATTATTCTTTAGTAAGCCCTTTCTTATATAAGTAAAGTAATATAGATTTGAGGACGGAAGCAGAAAGACCATAGGATTAACATTACTATCATGACATCAAAATAGCTAGTAGATGGGAGCCTTAAATGATACGTAAAGAAACATACAATATCAAAAGGAATAAGATAGTTAAAAATGATCACGCATATATCAGAACTTCAATATCTAATGAATAAATGAAATCAATAGTACACTCTATAACAACAACAAAAAGACGCACCAAGAAGGAGTTGTCTGATTGTAATGAAATTTCGTATGCAAAGACATTTGGACCGAACATGCAAACGATTAAAAATTTGGTGTCCAATGAATGAATAGCGGGAGCTAAAGTGCATCGGAACCGCGCACTTAGCAGGTGCATATAAGAAGCGATTATCAATCTGATGGTCAAATTTTCTGTTGAATTGCGATTTAGGATACCTTTCAACGACTGAAAAAATGCCTCGCCGCAGGATTCGAGATCATTACGAGCAACTGTCAGAGTGTGAAAGAGGTCATATCATTGGATTGAAAGAGGCAGTTCAGGCAAATCGGAGAATCGCTCGTCATAGGGGTCGAAGCGATACGGCGATTAGAAGATACTGGCGAGAATGGGTGGACAATGGCAGATTTCAGAGTCATGATGGTAGAGGTCAACCTAGGACCACAGCAGAACGGGAAGACAGAGTGATTGTCAGATCAGCTGTCACAGCGCCTGATTCATCGTTATCAACCATCAGACGTGCGACACGCACACGAGTGTCCACCATGACCATTCACTGACGGATGATAGAGTGAAATCTACGCTCGTACCGATCTCTACTCCACCTGCCACTCACGCCTGCACTCTATCGAGCCAGAATGCAGTGGTGCTTGGCTCGATCAGGTTGGAATGATGCTGACTGGAGATATACAGTGTTCAGCGACGAATACCGCTTCCAACTGTGTCTTGACGATCATCGAAGACGTGTCTGGAGAAGCCCAGGTCAGCGTGCCG
Source organism: Nephila pilipes (assembly GCA_019974015.1). Classification (NCBI taxonomy): domain Eukaryota; kingdom Metazoa; phylum Arthropoda; class Arachnida; order Araneae; family Nephilidae; genus Nephila; species Nephila pilipes. Next base: position 36,472 of record BMAW01128411.1, on the reverse strand, counting down.
ATCCTGCTTTCCCTATTGCACGCCACACAAACCCTCAACCAGGAGTTATGGTCTGGAGAGCCATTTTCCTTTAAAGCCACCACCATGACAGGCACACTTACAGCACAGCGATACGTCGCCGACATTCTGAGACCTATTTTGCTACCCTTCCTTTTGCAGTACCCTGACCTTATTTTTCCAGCAACCACATACGGAACGTGTCGCTATGAACTGTCTTACAGCTTGTCAAACACTTTCTTGGCGAGTCAGATCTCTCTCCAATCGAACATGTCAGGGATATTATGGGAAGGCGTCTGTATCTACCAGGAAATGTTGATGACCAACAATTGGAGCCAATTTGGCAAGAAATACCACAGGAGACTTCAGGGAGCGTCATCATTCCATGCCACGTCGTGTGGCAATTTGCATCCAGACTAGATTTGGATCAACACCTTATTGAGCTCGTTACTTGCAACTATGTAACTCTGAAATAAATCATTCAATTTTTCTGAAATTTTAATCATTTTCTATTCCGTACTTAATTTTTCCACCCGCCAATTTTTGTCTCTATCGGACAACTCCTTGTTTAGTCTTTTGTTATAAAGTGTATTTAATTGTACATAAATCTGGAAAATATGGTTTAGAAATTCTTCACATTAAAAAAAACGAAATATGAAGCGGGAAAAAGTATACGAAAAACTAAATGCAGCATAAACTAAACTTATATAGATACTCAGTTAAATATTAAAGTTTATTTTAATATTTTACTGAGTGTTTATACGTAAAACATTTATTTATTAGATTAGTTTCAAAATTTAAAAATCATTTATTCGATTTTAAAAAGTCTCTTGTTCAGTAATAAAATATATTATTTTAGTATGAAAGAGAAATACATTTAAAAATGAGGATACTCACCCATTAAAGCTACAACGCCGCATCCGGTCCATACTATTAAGCTAGCTGCCACTGAACCGGAATATTTAAGAACACCCTTGGGGGATATGAAAATTCCAGAACCTAAGTAATTGAAAGCATAATTTGGAAATGAAAACTTTACAAATTTCTTGATACCTAAATTTCTTATAATTTTTGTCCTGTTTCACAAATTCTTACTAAATATCAAATCGAATAGGTGTTAAAAAATTTAATATAACAGAACTTGACGGGTGATTTTTAACTTTAAATGTACCTAACGTGATTGATTGTTTCTCCGCTTGGAACAATAGCACTTATTCATTCTTTTGCTCTGATTATTTTAGAATGGGACAAGTTTATAAGGATTCAAAATCATGATAATTGTATGATATACAGGGTTATTCAAAATGATTCTCCTCCGATTTCAAAACTCCATTTTTTTCATAAATAAACGACACAGAAGGGTAAGTAATACATGAATGCAAAAGTAGATTATGAAGTTTTTTAAACGTGTTCAATATAACTTCATGTAGTTACAAGAGTATAATGTCAATTCAATATGAAAATTCCTTCCAAATACAATGTAAAGTGCCGGTGGTAATTGATTGTACAGCAGTAGAAATTCGTCGTTTAAGTTCAAATAAATTTGTGGGTAATGGTGGTGCATACACTTTATCTTTTACAAACCTCCACATGAAGAAAAAAGCATGGGGCCATATCAGGCGTCTTAGGTAGCCAGCTGTATAACATCAAATGATCTGGTCCCCTGCGAGCAATCCAATTGCGAGGTAACTCCGTGAAAGCTTCTGAAACAGTTTTCGAGAAATAGAGCCACGAAGAACACACGAGGGCCATCTATTTTTCACGATATATAACTTCTAGTATTTAACTTTGTGTTCTTGTAGAACTTATCATTCTGTGTCGTTTATTTTTGAAAATTTGGAATTCTGAACTGTGACGATTAATTTTGAATAACCCTGTTCTGCTTGATTCTGTCACACTTGTTAGATTGCTTAACACAATCAATGTACCCCTTTCAGTTGACAAAGGCAGACACATTTCCCCAGATAAATGTGGCCAATCTTGATTCCACTAAAAATTCGTCGCTTAGAAGAGGTGGTGTACGTTAAATCTGTCGATGCTCAAGGTCCTCTCGTTGAATTGGCGAGGTTATGGAGAGAGAGGCTCCGGGTTCAGGACTCAAGGCTCCCGTCTACCAGCCATTTTGATTTCTTGAACGTAACGTTAATCCTCTGGAATGACTAACTACGTAGTCCTCAAATCTATTATATTTTATCTATTTGAAAGCAAAAAAGTACATCCTGAAGAGCAAAAATTAAAAGGAAGGTTTCTGCGGAATTGCATTCCCCCCTCTATTCCAGATAATATTTTAGAATATTTTTTTTAAGACCGAAAAACTCACGAACGAATAATTAAAATACGAGTAAAATTTTAAAATTAGGAGGAAAAAAATATAATTCCGCAGAAACCTTCATTATTTTTTGCTCTTTCGGATGCACTTTTTTGCATTCAAATACAAAAATAGAATAGATTTGAGGAAAGTAGTATATCACCTCTACGAAATCAAAATGGCCCGTAGACGGAAGCCTTAATAGAGTGGATATTAATCCTATTCGAATCTACACTTTCCTCAACTCTATTCTATTTTTTTGTATTTGTGCAAAAAAGCATCCGAAAGAGCAAAAAATAATGAAGGTTTTCTGCGGTGTATTTTTTTCCTCTAATTTTAAAATTTTTACTCTGACGTTTTAATTATTCGTTCGTAGTTTTTCGGTCTCAAAAAATATTTCCTAACAATATTTTCAGGAATAGAGGGAATGTAATTCTGCAAGCAAAGCCTTCCTTTTAATTTTTGCTCTTCAGGATGTGCTACTTTTACTTTTCAAATAGATAAAAATATATCAGATTTGAGGATTAGGTAGTTATCATTCCAAAGGATTAACGTTGCTGCTCAAGAAATCAAAATGGCTGGTAGAGCAGAAGCCTCTCTCCCTAACCTAGCCAGCCCCTCAGTTTAATGCACTTCTGTAAGCAGCCTAATGAACCCGAGGGACTTGAATGATCTATTTCTTTCCTATGGGGTTTACTGTCTTTGGTAACATGGGTGACGCGCCCCGGGATATCCAGCAATCTTTCTTCATTTTCACCCTCCTGCTTGTCTTTAACTTTTCTCCTTTCATTTTCCTTTCTTCTTCGTCTAGAACATAGGTTCTTACGATTTTTCCATATTTAACAGATATATTTTTGTTCAAATTTATTTTCGTCATATTTTTCCTCATATTCAGTTTTGTTATATCCGTTTTGGTTCCCATTTTCCTCTTTTTTTTTTTTTTTTTTTTTTTTTCTTGTTGGTTGCCCAACCCGCGTGTTTGCCAAAAAGGCGTCCTGTATGAGGAAATTGGGATCCTGGGGGATACCTTTGTGTTCCCTTTGGCCCCCCCCGCTGTAGACGGTGGCAGGGAGTGAGCCCGCTTCTCTGTCATCAATCGGCTGGTGGTAAGTCTCTTTGTGGATTCATCCGCAGAGAGACACTGCTTAGAAAATAGTGCTGATAAGGGATGCATCGGGTTTCCCAGGATCCTCGCCCTGATGCTGCAGTGCTATATCCTGGCTGGACTCCCCAGGTGCTGTGCCTGCATGTCAGTTGACCGGCAACTGCCTCCCTTTGTTGGACCCATGGTGGGTGGAGGTCACCCAGGATGAATCATATTCTTTACCTATGGATCCTAATTTTCGTGCCTGGGTAGCGCCTTATTTTACCCACAACTTTAAATATCGATGAAACAGCTAATATTTCTCGATTTGATCTTATTCATCGAACAAAATGTCTCAAATGAATCTCCGTTCGCAATAGAAAAGCATTGCTAGGTATTGGTGGTGAACCGAAATCCGTTAAAAAATTAAAATCTGGTGACCTTCTTAATAGAGACGAAAATTGCAAATCATTTTTGTGCAAAAATTTCTAGATTCTCCTCTGACCGGGTTTATCCCCACAGATCTCTTAACCTCTGCCGCGGCGTAATTTCTCAACCCACCTATTATGCATATCCAAGTCGAAACTTGTAGATGGATTTTCGATCAAGGTGTTCTCATAGGTCAGAAGGACTAGCACAAAAAAGGACAGTACCACTCTTCTACCAAACATTTTAATTTTGACTTCTAAATACACCGTACTACCTTCAACAATCAAAGCAGGATATTTAAATTGCAATATCTCATATTCCGAATCCTCTGCGCTGTTTCAGTGTCAGAGGTTCGACATTCAAAAACTGCCTGTAGGGAACAATTAACATGCTCTTGTGTGCTTCTGTTAGAAACTCTTCCACGGATTGCCAACTGAAGCCCAGGTGCTTTTTTTCAATTGCCCTCAATCTCACACATCTAACTCAACATGCCCCCAAAATGGAAATTAGAGAAACAGATTCAGGAAATAAATTTCACGTAATATTTCATATCCCGACGCAAATTAATCGTCTCCACCTTCAGACTTACGCTCAGGCCACTGTAAATCATCTATATCAACGTTCACCCAAACCGATCCTTCTGTTACAAAAAGTGATAGCTCATTCTTTCACTGTCTTTAAGCCATTGTCTTCCTGATCCAAATCGACTCTCTCCGTCTTTCCAAAGTGTACAGTTAATACATCATCGTCATCTTCTCACAGATATTTGCCTCTATAGCCTCGCATTTCAAAACCAAGCAACGGTATCATTCTAGTTTCTTTAAGACAAACCAAAAGGAAAAATAAATTCAAATAGCCTGTAACATTCACATCCTACACCTAAACAATAAACTCAAATTTGATATTAAATTATAAATGCTTATAGACCCAAAAAAAAAGTAATTCTACCACCAAATCTGGAGATGACGATGACTGCATTTTTATATGATGTCGATGATTCCTAAAGTGGGTTCATGATGCAGTGGACCACTGAACATTCTAACTCTGAAGCAAAAGAAAATCCGGTAATCGACCTTAGCTATTGTGTTTTTTACTCTCTTTGTCTCTTTTCAGTCTGATCTGTTATTTTCGACCCTCCTTCTTGTCAACCATTTTACCTCTTTTTTTTTCAACTACGTCTTAGACCATGTAGTTTATCTTGTTTGGCGCAGCATAGCCATAGTTCACTCTTGCGCCAATAAACTTACATACACTACTCCCACTCAGCCTGATCTGTCGCTTTTATCCATTTTAAACTGTGATTTCCTCTCATATTTATTACCATTATTGTTTTAATTTCTTTAATTGGTCCCAATAGGATTTAAATTTACCCAAGTGCAATAACCACTTTTATGTATCTGGAGCCTATGCAAAGATAGCCACATCTGGCTCTGCGCCATAAAAATTTAAAGTCACTCACTCACTCACTCACCCTAATCATAAGCCAATTCAACGTGAGGACTTCAACATCGACAAATTTAACGTACACCACCCTTCTAAGCGACGAATCTTCAGTGGAATCTAGATTGGCCATTATCTGGGGAAATGTGTTTGCCTTTGTCAACGAAAGGGATTTATTGAGTGTGTTAAGCAATCTAACAAGTGTGACAGAATCACGCAGAACAGGGTTATTATTCGACCGCTCTAATTCAATTCTAAATATTTTCAAAAAAATAAACGACACAGAATGATAAGTTATATATGAACACAAAGTTAAATGCTTGGAAATTATCGGGAAAAATAATGACCTCTCGTGTGTTCTTCGTGACTGTTTCACGCGAAAACTGTTTCAGAAGCTATCACAGAGTTACTCCTCTCAGTTGGATTGCTCGCAGGGACGATTTATTGATGTTACAGTTGTTGGCCACCTAAGGCGCCTGATATGTCTCTATGCTTTTTTTCTTCCTTTGGAGGTTTGCAAAAGATAAAGTGCGCCACTACCTTTCACAAATTTATTTGAACTTAAACGACGAATTTCTACTGCTGTACAATCAATTGCCACTGTGGTACTTTACATACATCGTGGTTATAAGGAATTTTTAAATTGAATGACGTTGCAGCCTTTTGTAACTACATGAAGTTATATCGAAACACGTTTAAAACTTATAATATACTTTTGCATTCATGTATTACTTACCCTTCTGTGTCGTTTTCTTATTTATGAAAAAATTGAGAGTTTTGAAATCGGATCGAGAATCATTTTGAATAATCCCATATCATACAATTATCAACTCTTAAACTTGTTCCTAATTCTAAAAAATAATCAGAGTAAAAGAATGAATAAGTGCTGCTGTTCCGCGGAGAAACAATCCATCACATTAGCATTTAAAGTTAAAAAAATCAATTCTTGTTCAATTCAAGTTTTTATGAGTATTAATTTTTTTTTTTTATTTAAACACCTATTCGATTTAGATATTTTGTAAGAATTTGTGAAACAGGAAAAAAAAAAAATTATAAAAAAAATTTTAGAATATCAAGAAATTTGTAAAGTTTTCATCTCCAAATTATGCTTTCCATTTCTTAGGTTCTGAATTTCCTGTTGGTACTTTTAAATATTCCGGTTCAGTGGCAGCTAGTTTAATAGTATGGACCGATGCGGCGTTGTAGCTTTAATGGGTGAGTATCCTCATTTTAAATGCTTCTTCATACTAAAATAATATATTTTATTACTGAACAAGAGATTTTTTAAAATCGAATAAATGATTTTTAAATTTTGAAACTATTCTAATAAATAATGTTTTACGTATAATCATTCAGTAAAATAATACTCTTTAATATTTAACTGAGTATCTATATAAAAGTTTTATTAATGCTGCATTTCGTTTTCGTATACTTTTCCCCATATTTCCTTTTTTTTCATATAAATAATCTCTAAACCATATTTTCCAAATTTATGTACGATTAAATACACTATAAATAAAAAAAAAAAAAAAAAAAAAAAAAAGGACGCACCAAGAAGGAGTTGTCCAATGGATGGAATGATAATCGCCTCTGAAGTCTCCTTGCGGTATTTCTTGTTTGAATTGGCTCCAATCGTCGGTCCTGGTAGATGCAGTCGCCTTCCCATAATATCCCAGACATGTTCGATTTGAGAGAGATCTGACTGGTCAAGGAAGCGTTTGACCAGCCAAGACAATGCTCTATGGCACGTTCCGTGGTTATTGCTGAAAAATAAGGTAGGGTACTGCAAAAAGAAGGGTAGCAAACGGGTTCTCAGAATGTCGTCACATATCGCTGTGCTATAGTTTCAATAACGACCAAAAAGGGCCGACTGACTTTCAGCTGAAAATGGCACCCTGTGACCATAACTCTGGTCGAGGGTTTGTGTGGCGTGCAATAGGGAAAACAGGATCGGCATCGCTACCCTGAGCGTCTCAAGACACTTCGATGGTCTTCTTGCATACATTCAGGCGGATTCGTCGCTAAACACTCTTCGTCCCTTCAGCAGCATTCCAACCTGAGCGGAGCCAAGCACCACCTGCACTACTGACAGTGTGCAGGCGTGATGGTGCAGGTATGCAGTTCGGCAGGCTGAATAGATTTCGCTCTATCAGCCGTCTGTGAATGTGGTCATAGTGGACACTCGTGTGCGGTCGCAAGTCTGATGGTTGATAACTATGAATTAGGCATTGTGACCGTTGATCTCATTTCACCCACTGTCCTCCCCTGATATGCTGTGGCCCTAGGTCGACTCGCTACCATCATGACGCTAAAATCTGCCACTTCACCCATTCTTGCCAGCACTTAATCGCCGCATGGTTTCAATCTAGATAGAACGATTCTCCGATTTGCCCAACCTGCCTCTTCAAACTCTGGACAGCGCTGTTTAAATGAGCTCGAATCTTGAGGCGAGGTATTTTTCAGTCTTTGAAAGGTATCCCAAATCACAATGCAACAGAACATTTGACCATCAGATTGAGAATAGCTTCTTCATACGCCTGCTGAGTGCGCTGTAGCTCCCCGCTATTCATTCACTGGACACCAAATTTTAATCATTTGCATGTTCCGTCCAAATGTATTCGCATACGCATTACAATCTGGCAATTCCTTTTGGTGCGTCTTTTGTTGTTGTTATAGAGCGTACTCTATTGATTTCATTTATTCAATTAGATACGTTCTGATATATGCATGATTATTTTTTTTTGACTATTTTGTTCCCTTTGATATTGTATGTTTCTTGTTTATATCCTATAAGCCTTTATCTACCAGCTATTTTGATTGTGATAGCAATGTTAATCCTATGGTCTTCTTGCTTCGTCCTCAAATCTATACTATTTTATTCATACAAGATAGAGCTTCCTTAAAAAAGCACAAATTAATAATGAAGGTGTTGAGTGTTTGTGTTCGTGATTCAGAGTTTTTTCCGACTTTTAAAAATATTTACCCCTATTTAACGATTCGTTTGTGGGGTTTTCCAGTCATTAAAAATATCTAAAAATATTTTGAAAATCGGAGAAAGAAAATGCATACTGCAGAAGCCTTCATTATTTTGCTCTTCCAGATTTTTAGTATTCTGGACAGAAAAAAATGGTCTAGATTAGAGGAGGAAAGTATATAGAAATTCTAAAGGATTAACATTACGTTCATTAAAAACGGCTGGGTAGACGGGGAGCCTAAAATATGGATTATGCATTCAGCAGCAACAATTTAATGCTTTTCAGTATTTATTACAGTTAATTACGCAGACTTTTAATGTACCAATAACATTCTTGCACAATTAATTGTCATGTTGTGAGCTGTTAATTAGATCCTGTTTACAGGAAATAAAAAGTTCATCTGATTCAGTCTTATGTTACGCTGAGTTGGGCACATCCATTCCTGTGTCCGGGGGCCGAATATTCCTGTATTATCTCCGCGTCTATGGATCGAAAGGAGATCTTGCATCCCAGCCTTCTTGTACCTTTTGAGTTCTCATCATCAAGACATCAGCTGTCGCCATCATGTTGCTCTACATTTGCAGAGTATTGTGGAGCCACGAAGCAAGAAATGA
>BMAW01128411.1:0-27600 GCA_019974015.1 Nephila pilipes | reverse complement strand
ATATCACCTCTACGAAATCAAAATGGCCCGTAGACGGAAGCCTTAATCATTCGATATTGTTCAAAATTACGAGGCATTTGGCTGTGGTTAAAGGACCTTTGTGTGGGGCACAGAAAGACTCCCGGAAGTGTTCCATACAACCACAAACTGAAAGCAATTTGAAAATCCATCTAATTTAATAAGTGTTTGTTTTTATTTACAAAAAGAATAATCCTCATATGAATCATATTTAAACTCTCAGTATCGATATTATATTTCTGCTTTTACTGAATAATTCTATGAGGTGTGGCTATTAAATAACGAGACTGACACTGCTACAAAAGAAGTAAGCATGCGCCAAATGCCAGCGACCGATAACTACTTAAAGTGAAGCCTTCCCTTTCGAATGCAGCACCTCTCGTTTCTGTAAACAAATCCGCATACCCGTTCGCATTTAAGGAAATATTATTATTTTTGTTTCTCCGGGAAAATTATGTGAGCAAAGAATAGTTATGAAATTTCACATGAAACTTGTATAAACCGCTATTGAAACTTATCATTTATTGAAAGAAGTGTATGGTAATGAATGTTTATCGCGTGCACGTATTTTTGAGTGGTTTAAGTGTTTTCCAGATGACCGAAAAGTTGAAGAAGATTCCATTCGGGTCCCCGTCAAAAACGGATGACAATTTCGAAAAATAGAGTAATCTGGATCGATCTTACCTTCGGTTAAGTATTCATGCGAATGCTGAGACAGTAGTAATTGACAAATAATTCGTAGGGCAAATTTTTCCACCAAGACAATGCGCTGGCTCTTTCCACTTTGTCTGTCAAGAGGTTTCTAGCAAAACAGAGCATCTAAGTGTTAGACCATCCGCCTTATTCGCCGGATCTTGAGCCATGGGACTTCTGTCTGTTTCCTAAGGTGAAACCTCCCAAAAAGGAACAAGATTTGAGTCCGTTGAAGCTGTGAAAGAGAAAGCGGCACACGTCTTGAAGGTTTAGTTTGGTTTTATGAACTTCGCACTAGAAGCAACACGAGAGCTTTTGAGTGCTGAAGAATGAAGAATGCTGATAGAACAATGCTTCCAGCACAGTTCCGAACAATGGAAGATTTGTATGGAGCTTTGTTGGGATAGAGGAAGGGTGAAAATTGAAGGTGATAAGTAAATATGTGTGCAGGAAATCAAAATAAAATGTTTTACAATGTCAGTCTCGTTGTTTAATAACCCCACCTCGTATTTACTATAAGATTATCCTCGTTTGAATAGGATTTGAACTCGCAGTCTCGCGATATTATTGCTATACTTTTATTGAATAATTCTATGAAATTATATAAGTGTTTCTCAAATCTTAAGAAATATTGTCGATTTTCCAAGCTGTCTTTTTAAAGTGAAAAAAAAATTTTTTTTAGTAAGAACTAAATAGAAAATTTTGAAAATAAATTCAAAAACAGTCGTCAGCCTGTTTACCTATCATGCATCCCACAATGAGAAGGACAGCACTGAAAAGTCCCACCTCTCTTTTAAGTTTGACGCCTTCATCTTGATCAGACATGATCTTTTGGATCTTGCCACCATCTTCCACCGGACTTTTCAGATTGATTTCCTCTTCGTTGTCTACTGCGGAACCGGTTCGAAACCGGCCCAGGACTCCTGGAAAAAAAAATGAAACTTCGTTTAAGATCGCTGAAACAATTGCCATTCGTTAAGATATTGTTCGTGAAATAACACTAAAAAAGTTACTTACAGTAACATTAAGTATCAATAAATCTCAAATGGCTTTTCAAACTCTTGAAGATTTTATATTGTAGAGAATGTGGAATAAAATTATATCGTAATAATAAATGCAGAATTTTAAGAAAAGCTTGACTGGTTATTACTACTTAATTTTTATGAGAAAATTCTTTAAAAAAACACTGCAGGATCTTAATGCTGCACGTCAATTTGAATATAAACGAGTGTTTCGAATTCATGATAATTATAATATCCCATGAATTCAAACCACTGAAAATTTCTTTTGAAGCTTATATGTTACACGCTACACAATGAAAAAACTATCAAATTCCAAAAGCAAAATGGTAGTTTTTCGAGTATGTTATCTTATATATGTTGCACTAAGTAGAACTCAATTATCTTAATATTACAATAAATATTGAATTATTTTTCAATAAAATTCAGGTGGAAAATACGCAAATGCTTTATAAGTATGCCTTCCATAAAAATGTTATCATTTTAAGCAAATGTGACCATGAATTATTTATGAGTTTTTTTAATCGCTTTTTAATGTAAGCAATAAAGTAAAATTTAACTAAGCAATATGCAATTATTATATAAGCAATATGCAAATTTTATATAAACAATATGCAATTTTTATACAAGCAATAGCATTTTCATATAAGCTATAAGCAATTTCATAAACTTTCCACTGTTAATCCTACGGATGAAAAACACTTTACAACGAATGTGCGTTATTTAAATGTAATTTATATAAAATTTCAAATTTTTTAATTTTTATACGCGATATCTTAAAATCAATATGTAATAAATGTACCAAAATAAAAAAAATTGTTTTCTTCTTATTATTATCTTCTTATTATTACTAAAAATTATTACTTCTGATTATCCTTAATAAGAAAAAAATCCCAAAAATAATATTTGCGTTGAACAACAGAAACATAATTAAGCTAGAGTTCTCAATTCAAAATTCGCAAATAAGTTATTCAAAAATATTATTTAATAGGAAGATTTTGGATCTTTATATTTAATTTGTTTATTTATGCACTGTAAAAATCAATGGATATTGTAGAGAGAAAAAAAGAAACTGAAAAAAAAAAAAAAAAAAAAGAGTTAAAATGTTTAATAGTGCTGATGGTGGAGTTTAATGGCGCAAGAGCCAGATATGGCTAAATTGCACCAAACAAGGTGTAATTGTTGTTTAGACGTTTGAAAAAAAGGAAAAAAGATAAGAAGGTTGACAAGGAGGACTGAAAATAGAGAAATATCGCTAGGGAATCCCGGGGGCGCGTCACTTCTTTTTTACTCCATCAGAAAGGGAAAAGGTCACTAGAGGGGTTTGGGATCAAGATGCCCGTACTTACTTAAAGAAGGTAAATCCCTGAATGGTGTTTAATACAGAATAAAGAAATATTCCTAAAAAAATTTACATACATTCAATTGGTTCCAAAATTGCATCAAAATGATTATTTATCATTTGGAAACCAATTATCTTGAAAATTGTAGCGAAATTGTAATTGATAAAAACTTGTAATCCTTGATTTATAAAACTTGTGACAAATACGACTAACGTAACTAATTGTAAGTACTTTGTGACTAAACACGACTTCAAACGGAAAAGAAATCCTAAATAAAAATGACGTTGATAAAAAAAAATAATAATAAACCTCTAAGCTGTTTCTCTATTCAAGGGGAAAAAACTCGCGCTTTTTAAAAATAAAATCAAATTTAGATGGTGCACTATTCCTTCATGAAACTATTATTTAATTATTCTCGGAAGAAGATATATATTATCCCTATTTACTTAAATGGCGTTCATTTGAATATAAAGATCCACAATAACCCTTTTTGGTTAAAATGGTAGAAAGCAACTTGGTTTATAAATCTTTTCAAGCATTTTTTGGTTTATTTTGAATTATTTATGTTATACCTGTTAAAATTATGCATAGTGATGAAAAATATTATTAAACAACATTTAATATAAAAATGAAATATATAAAATGACAATGTAAAAAAAGTTTTTAAATATCGAAGGCATATAGAAGATTTCTTATATATAATTTAAAAATTGTCCCGTTTCCATTATCTCGGTGTAATCTACAAAAAGGAATTGATAAAAATAAAGAAGATAATTACATTCTTCTGTATAATGCTAATTACTAAAGCGATACATTTTTAAAATTTTGAAATTCACAGGAATTTAATTCACGAGTTAAATTTTACGTAAAAATTTTAAATTTATTCGTAAAATTTCTGTTGTGAACTGTACAATTTTCCTTTATAACTAATTTTTTTGTTATAATATACATACATCAAAAGAATTTCTTATGACTATTTCAATAATAAAAGCTATATTAAATAACAAATGTCTTTAACTTATTTTACATGAATAACACAAACATAACTATCACTCATTCTTTTCTCCACAGACAATATTTTAGCATAATTATCTTACTTCAAACGCATTTTCTCAAACGAAAGTCAAATTTGCAATGAAAATAAAGCAAAGAGACTTCTTGCCGTTCAAGGTTTCCCACTCCAAACAGTAAATTGCATCTGTTATTCAAAATGTAATAATAAAAAAATTATAGTCTAAGACTTTGATGAAGATATAATGATCAAAATAGCATTGATCGCAGTCGTGCAATCCAATTCACGTAATTATTTCATGCGTTTCTCGTCCGAAATTACGTTCGGAAACAAGCGGTGCGTCATTTATCACCAGTTACAAAAAAATTTTTAGAGCTGTCAGGGGAACTCAGATGGTGATCCATGTCTACTTATGGAAGACCCGGATGAACTTTGGTGACCTTATTTGGACGAAGCAGCTGCTAGGACCATGTAACCAAATTGCATTATAATGTGTTTTGGGGGAGGAGTGGTTGAAAAACACCTGGTTGTCATAAGATACACTCGGTAAAATTATTTCACTCAAATATGCAGCGCATTTTTTAGGAATGTTTTTAGTCTTTGAAAATACTGCACATACGTAAGACAAAGCAACCATTTTCAGCTTGGTTGAAGGGTGATTCAAAAATATATGGTCCCCTTTGGCAGTGTTCTTCAATTTAATTTTTTAGAGAAATTCAATAAATAATAAAAAAAAATTATCTGAAAAAAACTTTTAACAAAAGCTGTGAAATACCAACAATACTTTTACACCTCCTTTCAAGAAACCCCATTGTCACTTCATCTAATTTTTCCTTCATTCCTCAAAATAGCCTCATTTCCATTTTTTTTTTTTTTTATATATAAACACTGGCGGAAAATAAAATCCTCACACCAAGAAGTTGCTCCAAATAAACGAAACTCTGGAGGAGTGTTTGCACATCTGAAAAATGACGCCTATTCCGCCCATTGCTATATACGCTCCTTAGCTTACGGCTACAGCGTCCAATGGCAATGCGAGCTTTCATAACATATACTCCAAGTTTGTTTCGGTAGTTCCTCACTCTGTCGAATACCCAGACTTTTGCTGCCTTGATCCTAATTTTAGATTACTAATTCTTAGTTATGAAAACTTATTAAATTATGATATTAACATTATTTTAATTATGATGAGAGGGTAAAATTAATATTTTTAATAAGAACCTCTTAATTTAGGCCGTTACCGTTACCTTACCGCCTATTCAAATTTCGCACTAGACGAATAAGAGTGGCTCACGTAACAGCATTGTAAACATGAAAACCACGTTAATTTTAATGACGATTTGTCATACGGATTGGGTGTTGAGAGTTAGATTTGAGTCGAGGATGCATTTACAGAGATGAAGTAGGAAGCATCAGCTTATCGAGTTTGAGCGAGGCAGCGTAGTTACGGTTACGAGAAGGTGGATTTCCTTTTAGCGATATTACTGAAAACAGGGATGTATTCACCATGCATGATTGTTGGCAGTGGTCGCGGGAAGGTACTGCACCAAGTAGACCGAGGTCCGGCAGCATACAGACTACTACTGCACGAGAAGAACGCCGGATAGTTGTGGCCCATTGTACTGCATCTGCAGCGGAAATTCGAACATCTGTTGGCATCAGAGTTGCACAGTGAACTGTTTCAAATTCATTACTTGAGAGGTAGCCCCGAATCAGACGCCTTATAGTTGTTTGTGCTATTAATTCGAAATCACTGCCTTCTACGACTTTAGTGGTGTCAAGTTAAGAGCTCGAAGGAAGGCGGGATGGAGGTGATCGTGTTCTCAGATGAGGGGAGTTTCTATATTGTTGCCAGTGGTGGTCGTATGTCGGTTAAGAGGAGTTCAGATGAAAGCTTGGAACCATATAATTTGCGGTGTAAGTGCACTGGACCTACACCAGAAGTTATAATCTGGGAAGCAATTTACTACGACAATAGGAACACTCTTGTAGTTATCCAATCATTTTGACAATAAGTTTGTACATCAGGCTAGTGACTGATCCGGTTGTGCTACCATTCTTGGTCACTACTTCAAACGGCATTTTCCAACAGGATAACAATTGTCCCCATACCACTGTTATTACCCAACGTGTTCTACAGAATATCGACATGTTGTCTTAGCCTGGGAGATCACCAATCTTTTTCTCATCGAGCTGTGTGGTCATAGTTGAACGCGAAAAATCCAGTGCCCCCCCCCCCCAAACAACATGGATTGTTACTGATTTGGAATAACCATGTGCAGCAGGAATGGAACTCAACCCCACAAAATGGCACGATGCACGTATATGCACACTTGCATTTAAAATTGGAGGGCGACTACAGCGGAGTACCACTATATATATAACTTAACTATAGTGAATCATTTCTAATTATATAAAAAAAAAACTATGCTTTTGGCACTATAATGACGTTGGAATTTTTTTTTGTCTGAACACTTAAAAAACAAATTTTACTTTGAAACTCTTGGTATTTTACATTTTGTAATTCCTATAGCTATATTCTATTCTTATTTATATTTCTATCTGAAAATATTTCATTTCATACGCTATGAAAAATCATCAAACAAAATAAGTTAAGACTTATTTTCAAAGACTATGTTGAGTCACAGTGGGTTTTTTTTTTTTTTTTAGTTAAAAAACTGCATTCAATCTAGGGATTCTAATTTTAACTTACACTTTAAAGTAGACCTACTTAAGGAAAACTATGCAAACTAGTCAAAAAGAAAAGTTTCCTTATTTGCATAAATAACAAGAAGCATGACGAAACAGGATTTCCAGCTTGCAAATAACTTGACATGCAAGTAGTTAAAGTTGCTCTTAACTTGTTATTTGTTTCGTAAAGGAAAGAACATAAGGGGGATTTAATTAGGTCAAAAGAGTTTTCGTGCTCTATTGGGCGTCTCTTTCATTCTTTTTACCTGAACGAGATCTTGAAGTTGAAAATAACAAAAGAAATGAAAACGGAAAGGTATTCAGGTATTCATTACTGAAACGACTAAGAAATGCAGATTATTTTGAAGAAATTTTAAATTCTTCGTTTTATTAAAGTTACCTAATTAATTCTGAATTAGACATTCCCTAACAGAATTCAAAGCAATATTATTAAATTAGTTATTTCTTTCAATAACGCGATAAGTGGAGTGTACTCTTATGCAACGTGTATATTTTTAAACTCTCAAATACACAGTAGTTCAATTTATTTTTTCGTAAATCAAAAATCTTTATACATATATTGTTAATTTTTGCGATTAATTTTACATGACCTACAAGAAATCTAGATCAAGTATAAACGAAAAGAAATGTAACAAATAAATCTTCCCTATCAAGTCCTATACAATTTAAAAGACCGTCGGGAGAGACTTGGGTAAAGTCACAAATGGCGCGGGTCAAAAAGATTTCCTGCCCTCGTCAAAAAAAAACTTTTAATATTTCCACTACAAATGGTAGTTTGGAAGCCTCTATCTCCCTTAATGGTAAGGGAGCCACCAGCTTGCCTGTATAACAGACAAGCTGCTGGAGGTACCATGAGTGAGTCGGAAGTCTTTTTTTAATTGCGAGTGTGATTTTTTTGACTAGGTTTCAATGTGAGATAAGTATACCAGCCTGATACATTAGAAGCACCCTCCTGAACATCAGCAATTTTTATTACTATAGAACCCTGTATGAAACGGGACCTATCGGAAATGAATTTCCGGTTCCTATGAAAGGTTTTGAGGGAATCAAGAATAGAAATAGCTGTTCTATCGCCAACCTCAACCTCAGTCCAACTCTAGTGGTGGATAGCAGTGTGACTGTCTAAATATTGGCGAATAAGGTTTTGTTTAATGTGCTTTAAAAGTGCCTCTTCAATAGCAATGAGCTCAGATGTGGAAAGCGAGCGATTATCTGGATTCCTGGTCCTATCAGAGAAAGTAAGGCCCTTGATGATTGGTTGGTTGAATTTCTGGCCCTGAATCCTCTTGGGATATAATGTGCCAAACACAAGGTTAAGATATTAATTTTTTTTAAAACGAATTAAAATTCATCTATGATAGAGAGTATTATAAAAAAGTAAAATTATATAAATGAGGTAAAACCAATGTCATTTAAAAATTTAAATATATTTGGTTGGGGATTTTCCCCAACCAAGTCTATTAAGGAAATATTATATGATTTAAAACGGACAGAGTTAAAAACAGAGCATTCGATTAAAATAAGGCCCTTGATGAAGACATCTATTACGTGCATTATCTTTATCTTCTTAATTATTTCCTACATGGGGAAATAGTATTGTTTTCAAAAATATTTATATTACGCATGATTTTCTTCCTCTTTAGAGGGCCAAATACGACTTTGATCACTAAATCAGTAATATTTCATTGATTTAAAAATATATCCAAATATTTTAAAAGTTGTTACAGTAAGTCCTTTATATATTTTATACATATATATATATAAAAAAGAATTAAATAAAATTTTCCTAATTTCTCGTATCCTTACAAAGCGATAAATATTTTTTTTTCTAATTTGTTTGAACTAATTAACATATAATTTCTTATGTAGAAAGATTCATCTCAAAAAATACAACTTCTATCTTAGGAAAAAACCAATCTTTATGAACATTTTACAAAGAAAATCTCATTTTTCACAATTAAAATACTGGTTTCATAGTAAATATTATGAATTTCTGTCTATATTTCTTATTCATCACAAAACAATTTCCTTCAGAAAATGCATTACACTATATCTCTCTATCATCCATTAAATAAAAATATAATAAAAAAACGCGGATGTATATTAGTATGAAACTACTACTATCGTCCAAAATAATACATTCCGTCATCCCTTTTTTTAAAAATCTTTTAAACATATCTTGTTACAGAAGAAAATTAAAGAATTCATGGTCTTTCAAAGCAAAAACTTTAAATTTTAAATAATTTTTCTAAAGAATGGAAGGGAGAAAATTTCACACGATGAATTGTAGAATACTCTGAACAGAACTGTTTAGATGACATGGTTGATAACAAAATTGTTTAAGAAATACTATTCTCGAGTAATAATAAAGTTTATGGTTTTTTTTAAATCAACCATTAAACACTTAAAAGTTTAGAAAGAAATAAAAAACTAATTAAGCAAAAAACACTTCCTCTACCGAAATAAAAAAAATTTGTTCGTTCTAATTAAAATAAATGTATTGCAAATTTATCATGGTAGATGTTCAATGTTTCATTATAACTAACGACGAATGATAACAAATCCTAATTCGTAACTGAATTTCTCATAAATGTTGCTGCGAAAATGCATTGCTTTGGGCGACCATTGTGATTTATTAACAAATCACAGTAGCACTTTCCTGTCTTCTCGACTCTGATGGTAATATTGTTATTAACAGACAGCTGGGATGCAAATGAGTTCTAATAAGGGTAATGAATAGTACAATTATTTTCTCGTTCTTCATTACATTTTCTAGGGAAATGAAAGATAATAGTCATCTGTTAATCATCAGAAATATTTTATGGTATAACGGGTAGTGTGGATTATTTAGTCTCTTTATTTTTCGTTTCATTGCGAACTTTTTTCGGTACTTAACTATAAAAATTAATATTACAGTTGTCCCGCTATAAAAATTAATGTAAAAATCAGATGATCATGAAAACATACGTAATTGGATGACACATCACATGAGAAAGATAATATCTGATCTGACCTTGGTTCCGGTAAAAGTAACAGTCAAGGAAATGTGGGCGTATTTTATTATATAATATTCAAGTTTCGGAAGATTTAGATACAGCATATTAATCGTTGCAATTAATAAGAGTCTACAAGCAATTGCAAATGCTTTCAAATGATTATATTTCCTTAATGAAACAAAAAAATTCACTTTTTTGCAGTAAATGTGCTTGAGAAGAATTTTTTTTAATGAGTAAATGTTTGCTTTTTGTTGGAAATTTCGATACTTCCATGTTATAGCGGCGCCCGTCAAATAATGATTCCACCAAGGTTGATCGCCAAATTCGTGAGGCTTATCTTGCAATACAGCATACCTTGGCGATATTTCTTAATCACTTGGCGATTCATCGTCGGGCTCCGTTATAACAAGGAAGTACCAAAATTTCCTTATAAACAATCAAGTTATGAACATTCAAAGTGTTTAAATATGAATAATACAATTTTTAGACTCACGCTTTTACATTTTGCTCCTTCGATTTGGATTAATATAAAGATCAGGAAGCACGCCAAATTTCGAGATAATTTTTGTTTGATAACGATTTTATTCTGGCAAACTTTTTTTATGTTGAAAACCAGTACGATATTAGGTTTTTGGTAACCTAAAAAAGTTTGGATATCGCCAACCTGTGTGTGTGCGCACAAGTTTAACTTTAAAATTGCATTCGAAAATAGAGTTTCTACCATTTTTATAACAGTGAATCTATTTTAAAAAGTTTTAACTTTACCTACATTCCCAGTTGAAATACTTATATATTCCCGCTTAAAATGTTATTAAATTTCGTATCTCGGTTGCAATCGTATTGAAATTATTCTGTGTCCTTTTAACTTGTCTTTTCAATGTTTATTTTAAATAGTTTTTTTTTTAAAAAACTAGCAATTATCTTTATCTCAGATTGCAAGAGAAATGTTTTTAATTTATTGTAGATTACATTCAAACGTAAGCATTCTAAGTGTTTGCATATCGTTAAATTTTGTACCAAAGAAAGATTTAAAGATTTAGCGATATGACCTACAATTCTTAAAGTTTGTATTGATAGCTTTTAGGATAAAGTAAAAAAATGTTTTAAAGCTTTATGAAAACTAAAATTGTAACTTTTAAAAATAGAATCAATTTCTTACTTAAGATGAAATTAAAACACTATTATCGTAATGTGTCGCACACAAAATTTTCCTTTTCTCCAATACACACGATAAAATCAATTCCTAAACTTTATCCTTTATACAATCATATATAGCGAGATTATAAGCTGATGTATAAATTATATCACAAAACGTAATATTGCTATGATAGTTAAGAATTCGATTAAAAATTGGTTAAAAAGAATATAAGCCAATTTGATTACTTTTTTTTTGCCCGATAACAATTTTGGTGAAAATGCAGTTTAGCGTAACCACTTGGCGAGATTTGAAAAATCGCCAAATTTGGCAATTTTTATGGCGGAGCCTGAAGCCTTATTCGAAAGGGTTGCCACGGCTAAAGCCACCTCAGTGGAGAGAAAGCATGGTAGCTGCAATGGGAAAAATATCGCCAAACAATTCCTGTCGCCAAGTCGTTACGCTAAACTGCATTCCAACCACAATTTTAATCCTCCAAGCCTTTTTTTTTTCTCCCAGAACTTTATAAGGTTTTTTTTTTAGTAAACCTTAAAATAGTTCTAAAATATCTAAAATATGGCGCCAACCTGCATTTAATATTTAAATTTAGAAATGTTAAAAATTGACTTGAAACAACATTACGTGTAAGATGCTAGAATTGACATTTTTTTTCTTTTGGCGAAAAGACTTTTTACGCTAAATTTAATGCATGCCAATTGCCTTGTTAAGCCTAAATTCCGCCTATATTAAGTTAGCAGGAAAAAAATTAACCAACTTGGCATCCAGGCACATACTTCATTTGGGCCTCATTGTCTTACATCCAGTGTGAGTGAGTGACAGAGTTTACATGGTACAAAAGCCAAATTTGGCTAAGTTGCGCCAAACATTTGCTCTAATTGTAATCTAGACAGAAAAAGAGGTGAAAACTAATTGATTTAAGTTCTCACAAAAAAATTTTAGAGCATCGATGAGGGACAAGAAAGTGAATTACAGTTAATTCTGATATATTCAAGATCAGATATATTTTCTATACTCCTAAATATTAATTAAGTAACTGAAAAAAGTTATTTAAAAAATTAAAAAAAGTTTAACCGATAGTTTATTTATATCGCGTGAAAAGCAACATATGAGTCATTGGCAACTGATCTCGTAATTGGAAATCATTTACAAGAAAAAAATCCTTCTGTATATTTGATTACTAGTACTTGATTTTCTTACTTTTCCTTTTCACCGATCTGAAATAAAACGCATCATCATATTTGAATCAAAAGCCTAGAGTGGGCCAATGCCTTCTTTTTAAGATCCCTCCAAGATAATTTATCTTTGTCCCCCAGGTCAGTTCCTTTACCCAATCACTTTAAAATCCGATTCAACACAACCAAGCCATCGTAGTTTCGGTCTCCCTCTTTTCCGACTAGTAATAGGCTTGCAACAAAATTTCTTACTGGTTTATTTTCCCTCCATTCTAACAATCTGAGAAGTCCAATTCATTCGTTTCACTTTGATACATTTAATGGTTTCAGACTCATTAAAAATTCTATAAATTTCAGAATCAAAACGCCTTCTTTAAAGGCAATTTTCTTTGACACCACCCAGAATACTTCCGAGAACTTTTCTCTCAAAACTGAAATAAAACTATCCAATCAAATTATGTTTTAAAGACAACACAAATATATAAAAATAAGACTTCATCTATTGATTGAAATGAAAAGTAAATTAATAGGTCCAAACTCCAGTTACGTTGCTCATGAATTTACAATGTAAACGAAGACCACATTATTTTTATTTTTATTTATTATTATTTTGCTTGATAAAATGATTGAGTAAGCAAATTCGAAAGAGACACAGTTTTTACTATCCTTGACTGCGCAATGCATCAAACAAATATCGAAGTATCAAAATTGACTGCAAATATAGAGGCAGAAAATAAAAATTACGCAGCAGATTTACTGGAAGAAAATGAAACAGAATTCATACGGTTACCGCAACACGTTTTCCAAAAATAAAAAACAGGTTTCACTTTTACACTGTGTGTAAAGGAATTTTTTTTCGCAGTTCCTAGAAATTGTAAAAAAACAAAAATAAAATTTATTGAAGGACATGTTTGAACTCCACAGGCTAAGAGTGTGGTTTGTTGTGCCAGCCAGTATCGTTCATGTGAAGTCACATGATCTAATTTCTCCCTCGAGGCTTTTTTTTTATTTTTATTATTGATTTAGAATTATCTTACAACTGCAACTAAACACAAATGCTTAGCCTTCTCCGGTCACGAACTCGCAGCCTAACTTCTTTTCATCCAGTCGTGTTTTCCTGATGCTTCCAAAAACCCTTCATATGGCGGAGCTTGATCACGATAAATATGTCGAGGTTCCAAGTCCTTGAGTAGAAGTGGTGCAAAAGTCTGGATTGGGACACTGGTTCACCAGTGACACGAAGTGACACCAGTTCAGGTGTCACTTCGTCACTTCGCAGAGGCTAAAAATTACGAGGCCAGCCGCCAATAGCCCTCAAGTTGCTTCTAAGTCTGGTGTTAATAAACAATCAATCAATCAGAGCTCTTGAAGAACACCTGCTAGGCTTCGAGAACATTTTATTGAAAAGTATACAGTATATGCGCGTAACATTGTGCAAATATTGTGTGTAACCTGCTAGAAACAAGAAAAACTATTCTGAAATGAAAACTGGCGGCTACGATAATAGTGAGCAAAAATACGAGCAATGTTGCGCGCGACCTGGTGGTCAAGATCAACAAGCTCCCGAATCCACTTGAAAAATGCAACAGCGAACGTTTCGACTGACAATGAGATCGATAGAATGCGTCGAACCATCGAAAGTCGAATTTAAGAGAACTTACTCTATGTAGGAATCAATACTACTAACTAGAATGAATAATATTTGCATTTGTTTCTTGTATTTTATATCAATCACGATACTAACGTACAGCAATTAAAATATAATCACTTTTCCAATCAATTTTATGAAATACGAACGAATTTAGAA
Source organism: Nephila pilipes (assembly GCA_019974015.1). Taxonomy (NCBI): domain Eukaryota; kingdom Metazoa; phylum Arthropoda; class Arachnida; order Araneae; family Nephilidae; genus Nephila; species Nephila pilipes. The sequence goes on along the minus strand of BMAW01128411.1, from coordinate 13,672 downwards.
CTCTAATGAGAAGGAACTTAAATATGTAATCATTCAAGTAAAATTTCAATAAAATTTTATCAGCAGCAAATTTTTTTTTTTTTAAAAAAAAAATTCAAGTTATTGCAAAGCCGGAAAATTCGAATAAATGATTCATCAATTTTTGTTTAAAACAAAAATAGTGCAAGAATATTTCCTTAATTTCGAAAACACGTATCTCAAAATAGAACAGCTATCATATAGTTATATTGTTTGTTCTCAAAAAAACCACGGAAGTTTCAGTTTAGATAAATGAAAATTACTTTTATACTTTTCAAAGGGAAAATTGCTTTGTGATGCAATTTTTATTGATCGGGAAATGATAAAAAAGAAATGCACCAATTTTGCGTTATTTGCCAAAGACAATTTTAAAAAAAATTCAGTAAATAAGTAGTCTTTATCGCTAGTTATATATTGGCAACCAAGTAATATTACACTCATTACTAAACGACAACAATTTTACCTATAGAAACGAATTCATTCGATGGAAAATACAGAAATTTTGTTCAAAATTTCTCAGGAATCTGGTTTTAAAAATTAGTTTGAATTTGTGGCAAGCATTTAAGTGATTTCTTTTCAATTAATTAAGCTTTTTTTTTTTTCATCATCTGTCCTAGAAAAAACTCAATAAAAAATATCTAACTATCTTCACCGACTTTGAAGAAAATTTAATTTTTCAAGCAAAAGGTAAAACAATGTACATTATTTCCTCTAATTTTATCCCTCTAATCGGGATGACACTTTCCCCTTTCTGTTACGTATACCATAAGATTATAATTTTATCATTAATATTAATACTTTTCCTGCACAAATATTCCAGACACGATATCTTAAAGCTTAACTTATACAGCTGGAATTAAACCATTGCCCCCCCCCCTTTTCCACGTCTGTCCCACAATTTAATATACATAAGGGTTAATGAATAAAATAAAAATCCAATAAAACTTTTATGGGTTAATAAAATCAAGCCATTTTGATTTCGTTGAATGTAATATTAATAATCTTGTGGAATTTATACTTTCTTCTTCAAATCTACACTATTTTATCAATTTGAATTTAAAAAAGTAATATTAAAAAAAAAAAAAAAGTCAATTTCTACTTAGATCAACAAAGAAATTTTTTATTTTAGTTAATTTTTATTAAATAATTACAATTAATATAAATATGTATATACATATGATAGAATCACAATATTAAGTGGCAAAAGAATTTTTTTTTCCAGCGATCTACACGCTTTTTCACTGACGGTATTTATTCCTAAATTTATATCCTGCTAAATATCTTACATAAGGGAAAATTTTTTTTTCTCCCATATAAAACCAAAACTAATTATTTGAAAATCATATAAAAAATTTTATGCTTCGATGAGATTGGATCCGAAGGCGCGAAGATTCTACTCCGACGCTCTACCAATTTTGTCATTGCAAAACAAATGGCACAGCAGAAGCATTGGATTGTTTCTAGATTCATGCGTAAATTAAATGGTTGGAATGCAGTTTTGCCCAACCACCCTCGGCGACAGGAATTATTTGGCGGTATTTTGCAAATGTGTCTACCCTTGTCCTTCTCGTGGACTTAACGTTCAGCCAAGAAAACCGTCAAGTTTGGCAATTTTTGAAATCGCGTTAAGTGGTTGGACTAAACTGCATTCTCATCAATTAAATTTAATTAAATGAATTGATGTTTGAAAAAACTGTATTAGCATCAAGTGTCAACCACTCCAAGTTTAAAAAAATGTATTTGAGCTTGAGTGAATGAATAAAAAATATTTTATTAACAATTGAAAATTTGAACAAGATATATATAGGAGAGTGTGAACTAATAATAGGAATTTATTAAGAAACTGCACCCTAAAGAACAAACAGAATAAAAAAAATAGATGAAGATTACAGCGCACTTACATTTTCTCCTCGATCTTTCAGAATATTTTTTTAAGTACTCGAATACCCTCAAATGAATAATTTAAATAGGTGTAAAATTTTAAAAAAATATCGGAGGAAAATGTAATTCCGTAAGAAGTTTTCGTTATTTTTTTGCTCTTTCAAATACATTTTTTGCATTCGAATGGATAAAATAGTTTAGATTTAACGACGGAAGTAGAAATTCCGTAGGGTTAATATTATATTCAAAAAATCAAAATGGCCGATAATCGGGAACATTGGAAACATTTGCCCAAATGCAGTGGCGGATCCAGGGGGTGGACAGGGTGCACGTGCCCCTCCCTCTCGGCGGTTATAATTTTACTCAAATACGAATAACATATCTGAACAGGAAATCCCAATCAAAGTGCCAGTATCGAGTCAATACATCTACTGTGAACGCTTAGTTTAAAATGTTAACATATTTTTTGGCTCAAAAATTTTATATTATTTAAGAAAAAGATATTAAAATTCACGTTTTTATGGTAATTTGACAACCATCAAAGAGATAGCGTGAGGGAAAGTCACATAAAAAATGTGACTTTGTGCCCTGCCCCAAATTCGACTTTGTACTGACGCTGAAATTTACATCGCGAATTCTTTCATTACATACAACACGTCGTAGGTTAAAAATTGCTATGCTAAGTAATTTATCCTTGGAATCAATGTCTGGGTCTTCCATGGGAAAATATTCAGATAACATTAATATACATAATTTATATGCGGAAAACAAATAACTTCATTACAGGAAAGAGCGCGGAAATTTTTCTTCGTCTGCTTCTTTACGTGTCTCAGTTTAAGCCAAAACATTCTTTTTAAAATGTTCCTAAATATTTTTTTTTCTTTCAGAAAAGTCCGCAAATAATGCGGTCACTGTACTTTAAATAGGCGCAACTAGATTAAAAAGAAACTTTGTCTTTCTTTTTATCTGTTTTACTTTAATGAAGCTAGCAATTATGACAAATTCGGATTTGGTTGAATGCCAAATCGTGAAGTCGAAAAAGTGTATCAAGCTGCCAAAAGTCAGGGTGTTGAATCAATCGATGAGGAAATAGGAATGACACGGTGAAAATGAAGGAGAATTATATCTTTACCTGTACAAATCGTTTTGAGAAATTGTGATAGCATTCGAGTGAAGCGTCATTTTTTCTAATAATTTCTAAGCGTAGATTACCAAATATTTTGTAATATTAAAAAAAAAAAAATTACATGAACTAAAAAATAAGAAGGAAGAGAAAGGACAATGTTTGGCGAAAGATATCAGAAAAGTTACAAGTTAGGAATAATAATTTCGGAATGACTTCAAAAATGCAAGATGAATATCAGATCCCACAATCAAAGATGAATTAAAGTGTATATTTTCCCCCAAGACTGAGATAGTTAGGGAATTAATAATGTTGTAATAGAAAGTTAAAAAATACGTAAAGAAGGAAAAATTGGTACTTTTCCATTAAAGGGGACCGTTGGCGATGGTTATTTTTTTTTTTTCGCCAAACGGGAGCGATATCATAGCAACCGCAGTAGTACTTCGATGGGAGAGAAGTGAATCCGCGCAACGCGATTTGGCGATTTTTTTTACGGCCCCTTTTAAAAAAAGGTACCGAAAAATTTTACTAAAAATAATATAATTAAAAATAAGAGATGACACAAATGAAAATATTTTGAATAATTATAAAGGAAATTAATATAAATATTGCGTAAGCCTTCTAAGAGAATGATGAGTTTTTAAAGTAATGTAAGCTCTGATTAAAATAAATGCTGGCTTCAGGTACACATTTTGCTTTTATTAATTGATAAATGCATCAGTGATGTATGAAATGGTCTAAGAGTTCGACCGATAAAATTTTAAAAGTGCTGTATTTTTTGAGTACAGCTGTCTTCATCTAATGTCAACGAACTCGATCGAAACTTGGAACACATTTCCAGACAGAAAACTGTTCCAATTTTCACGAAAGTTTGTGATGTTGTAACACGTAAATCCGTTTCTGATGCAATATGCTCTTAAAATTTAGGAAGATTCCAAAAACGCACTCTATTTCTTTCGAACAAGTAAATTTCAAAATCCGTTTAGCATTACAGTATAAGGGACGAATGGAACACATTTTACATAAAAAAAAAAAAAAAAAGGGTATTGATTCAGATATAAATAAGTAATAAAATAAAATATGCTGCTCTCTAAAATATAGGGAAGACAGAACATAAAATTAATGTTCGAGCACTTTGTTATCGGGAAAAATATTCGAATTTCGGGTCCTAATTTTTAACATTATGCGAAAGCAGCCTTAAATGTAGTAATTAATATTTTGTTCGGATTTACACGAGAGATATTTGCGCCCTGCAGAAAAGCAGAAAATAAACTACTGAACATAATAGATTGTTTGAAAGCATAACAGTAAAAAAAAAAAAAAAAAAACCCCCCAACATGTCGATTAAAGGGCATGGAAACCTTTTTGGTGGAAAAACTAAAAATAGCTCTTACATCAAAATAAGACACCGGGGGAAAAAAAAGGTTGAAAGAAAATGGAACTGAAATACTCCTCTTTCTTAGAAACATTTCAAAGAATTCAGTGAATAAGCTTTTTAAAGGTAGTGAATAATAATTAGTATTTCAGAAGTTTAACAATAATTTTTTTTTATCATAATTCTTTTTCAGGAGATATCTCATTTCATTAGTGATTCATTGAGAAACTAAATCATTTTGTAATACAGCGTAGTGTCTCAGATGGCAATTTTATAATTATTTAGTTAGTAACCTTTTCTTCGAAAACAATTAATTAGGCAACTATTCGAAGGAAAATGATAGTGTCTAGGAAATCAACATGTTTCTTAGATAACGATAATTGACATGTCTGTTCAATTCTTTGTTTCCGAAAAAGCCACATTACCTAATGACTCATCGACATTTGACACTGTTTTGTAATGATTCATTACATGAATATAATTATTTTGAACAATTTCTAACGTATTTCTAAACTTACGGGAACCGGAATAGGAACTGTGAGTGAAATGCATCTAACACAAAATTTCACTAATTTCAACGGATTTTAAAACTGAGCAGAAATTTATTCTGAATCCAGGAATGTTCGGTTCGAACGCATAGCATTTCCTAAAATAAAGGCGTCATCTAAGAAAAATATTGATGGTAAACAAGTACTCTAAAGGAGCCAGAGCCAAAATAGTCTTCGGAAATATGCCAAGAGACTCGAAATGTTTTCGTCTCGGTTGCTACCACCCTCTTAGTAAATTTGGTCAAAACAAAAACCGATTTAAAATCAGCCTTGGAACTTAACCCATCGAATAAATTAAATAACTTCATATTGATTAAAAATAATACCTGGACTTGGTTTTAATTTGACTGTACTAAATATATGTTGCATTCGAGCAATACAGTAGGCAGTTGGCAATATAATTCTAATTTTATATTTAAATTTAGGTTAAACCGATTTCCCACCAGATTTCTTTCTTTCCCTTCCAGATTTCTTTCTTTCACCAGATTTCTTTCTTCCGTGTGTGTGTGTGTGTGTAATGATATTAAACGTTAATTCAATATCAATGAAAACAGTTTAAATACATGGCCAAAAAGAATGTTTCCAGCTGACTTAAGTCGGGCTTCGGCCACCAAGGCCGAAGCGAAACACCATAAATATTTCAGATGATTATAAGAGAGGAATGTAAGGAGAGAATAAGAGTGAGAATTTCCTCTTGCCTTGATTTTTATATTAGGGATTTTCCATAAGAGACGTCATAGAACTTGTGGTACAGGATTAGGGATTCTAGAGAAATTTCAATATAGACAAAGAGTGTGGTAGGGATTATTTTGGCAGATTTACGAACGTGGGAAAAGGGATTAAACAAAGTTTATGAGCACGTGATCTAATAAATAAAAGGATAATTTGGAATGGGATCAGGAAATAAAAATGAACTCTACTTTTGATATTGAGGAATGGGATTTAATAGAAAATTAAATTATTATTGAGAGAAATTATTAAATTAAAATTAAATCATTACACACACACACACACACATATATATATACACGAGGCGATATCGTTAAGTTTTGATTATTACTAAAAATAGAGATAAGAGAATAATAATAAAAAAAAAATTAAGCTTCTAAGACTTCACATAATCACCAAACAGAGTTATACTTTTCTTCCAGTCTTTCTTGACCTTTTGAAGGCCATCATTGTAGAATTCTACCTTTTCCATATCGCGGGGTACTTCAATCTACGGCCTGGAAGTTTGGACCTTGCATTGAACAACTTCCAGTTGAGTTGAAATTTTGCATTAGAGTGTCCAATTTTAAATAAACATAAGTAAAAAAAAAATTTAAATCAAATTTTTATTAACTGATAAACTATGTTATAATTTTTTTTAATGTAATATAAGGTATAATTTATAAAAGCTTGAGGCATTAATATTTCTTTTGATCTCATATATAAGTAAGCTAAGGTACACTTAATTTATCCATAATTACCTAGGTATCTTAGTTCAGCGCCTCATGTCTTAATACATTATATATTATTTTACATTAAAAAATAATTTTTACATCTTTTAGTCCATTTTTAAATAAAAATCTTAATTGAAATTTTTTTTTTACTTATATTTATTCAGAGTTTAATTTCGAAGAGAGCATTTGATTACTTTAAAATCACATTCAAGCAACGCAGACTGTTGAAGACAATCTGGGATCAGGTCCAAAAAAAGACCTTTCTGGGAGTAAGGGATCTTCTACACGCACTTTTTCCAAGAGTCGTCCTTCACCCGAACAAGGTGAAGATTTAATTCAAAGACAGCCAGCGTGGCGCCAAACACAAAGCGATTTTTTTTTATTTACTTACAACTTGGTTAATCCAAATTAAGGTTGTCTACGTCTCTTACGTAAAAAGAAAGGATCCAAACTGAGAACATTGTCTCGTATAAAAAAAAATGCCCCCATCATTAGAAGAATAAGTTTACGTTACAAATAAATGCTTTTTACGCTACATTTTTAAAATTTGGAAAAATGTAATTTTTTACTCTAAACACGATACAAGTTTTAAAAAACTTTTTATACTTCAATGCGTAGAAATATGAAACCTATTGTAATAAAGAAAAAAAAAATTAATAGATTCTTATTACAATGATCTGTTCTACATATATATCAGTAAAATTACAATGTGATATTATTTTTTAAACAGTCTTATTAACTGAAAATACGTTCAACAGTCTCAAGTTTTTAACCATTTTCATTCTATTAAAGGCGAAATAAATTTTTCCAAAATAATTTACGTTAATTTAAAAAATCGAAATTGGAAAAAAAAAATAAATCAACGAATAGGAAATGATCAGTATTCTTGCATCCAAAACTATTATCACATAAGAAATAAAATTAATTAAATATTTAGAAATTTTAAAATGATCGATTTGATTAAGATTTGCTGGTAAAAATCACGCCAGAGCAATGAAACGAGCTATTGGCGATAAACCAGATTAACGCCTTTTTTTGGTGATAAGACTTTTTATGCCAAATTTCTTGCATGTAAATTGTTATGTTAGGTTTAATTGCCATTCATTCTAAATAGGCAAAAGAAAAAGAAAAAAAACGAGCCTGTATTTCTGCGTATACTGCATCGTGGCTAATTTTTACAATTCTAAACACAAAGACAAATTAACATAGTGGTTGATTGAATGCATTTTAAGATGAATCTTACGAACAAATGTCTTGTATACGTCCGAATATCAAGTTCGTCTTTCCCCCTGCCAACATGCGGCATTTTGGCTTAGCATGGCAGTTTGTATACACAAAATTTTGCATGAATAGTTCCATCGCAAAAAAGACGCTAATAATGAATGATATCCTTTTAATAATAGTTACAAGTTGCAAAAAAAATTGATATTAGACTTGGTGAAAATGCAGTTTAGCGTAACCACTTGGCGAGATTTGAAAACGCCAAATTTGGCGATTTTTATGGCGGATCCTGAAGCCTTATTCGAAAGGGTTGCCACGGCTAAAGCCAGCTCAGTGGAGAAAAGTATGGTAGCCGCAATGGGCAAAATATCGCCAAACAATTCCTGTCGCCAAGTGGTTACGCTAAACTGCATTCCAGGATCTCATAGTTTTTACAAAGCAGCAAATTTAAAGAATTGAATGTATTGTAAATTAAAAACAAATTAAACGCGACAGCTTTTGTCCCTTAACGCTAAATTATGTGTATGAATAATGTTAATGACAAATCGCATATTTGAACAATGTTTTCAAAAATGACTCAAATGAATATAATGTTAAACAGAATGTTTCCCGACAGCACATCAAATTAGCATTTCTATACAGATTTATTAAAATTAACAAATTAATTTAGTAACAAATTTAATTTACTATTAATTGTTAGAAATCGTGCATTATTTTAAGAAAAAAATGCATGATTTCTAATAATTAATAGAAAAATGTGACAAACATTTTAGTTAACTAGAAAGTAAATATACTAAGTTAGTAATTTCCTCTAACCATAATTCGGTTAAAGTCGGGAATAGTATCCCCTAGACGATTGGCGACTTTTGGGAGCGATAATGAGTTAAGCGTGACGATTTAGGTTATGGTAACCCTAAGCATACTCAATGATTAAGTCACGCACGTTTGGCGACCTATTTAGGAAGTCGCCAAGTTTCGTCGCCAACCATTTAGGGGACACCCTATTCCCGACTTTAACCCAGAATCCTAGAGAGTGATAGTATTTTTTAAAGGCGCAAGAGCAGATGTGGCTATGCTGCGCCAAACAAGGTAAAGCTATGATCTGGATGTGTGAAAAAAATTGAATTAAAGAAAATTCAAATTTCAAGAAAAATTTGGTTGACAAGAAGGAGGGTCAAAAATAGAGAAGATTCGCTAGGGTTTCTCGACGGTGCGTCACCCGTGTTTACCAAAAAAAAGAAAACCCCATAGGAAAGAAAAATATCATTAAAGTGCCTCGGGGTCATGATGCCGTACCTACCTAAAGAAGGCAAGTTCCTGAAACAACCATAATTTTTGCCATGGCTCTTGAGTGTTTGTTCTATCTTTAAATACTTCCAACATTAAATCCAAATGTTTGAAAATTTGAACAAATATTTTTTCAATGATAACCCGATCAACATTTATTTACGAATGCCACTAACGTATAATATAAATTAGCGCCTGTTTACATATCAAATGTATCTTATTTCCTTGTGTATCTGCTGCCAACCGCAATAAACATTTTTTTGGACGGTAAATGGAAGTAAAATCAAGTTTATTCGTTGCAGCATACACCTCAGAAGATTGTTGCAAATCGCTTAGCGGAAAACGTTTTTGTTTTAAATTTACTGAAAAAAAACACCTTGAGTTATAAGAAATGCGGAAACTTATTTAAGAAGATTCCCCTGCTGTCAATGTGACACGAGCACTTTCCTATTTTAAACCCGTTGTGCTCTAAGTGCGGAGCAAGGGATTAGTCACTCGAAATATGCCTATTTGGCACTTTTTTTTTGTTGCTCATATTATTTTTTACTCGAATGTTAGAACGTTTAATTATAATTTTTCGCACAGTTTTTTTTTTTTTTTTTTTTTTTTTTTGTAGCTTTCCCGTTTCCTAATTCTCCGATAGATTTAATTTTGCTTTGTGGAAATTGTTTAATCATTAATTAAAATGTAGATCGGAAAAGGTTGTATGCATGCTAATATGCAATACAAATGAAAACAAAAATATTTTGCTTGTTTTTTGACGAATAATTATTTCACGAGCAGTTTTATTGAAATGACAATTTATGTAGAATATGTAAATATAATTCATAATGAATAAAAAATATATATAACACGCTCGTTTTTTCTTTTTTAAAAATACTCGGATATTTATCGAGTAGTTCTAGGAACAAATATTTAACTAAGAAAAAAAAACAAGTTATTGCTATGTAAACATAGAACCGATTCTAATTTGGATCAGAAATTTTCAAATCTAGATTACAAACACGAAAATTGAAAAATGCTTTGTAATTTACATATGAATCTCTTATTTGATGCACGTTTATAAAAAATTATGTACATTATTTAAGATCGGCGCGCAACTTAATAATTGTTGTAAAATATTAGTCTTTGACACGTACCTATTTTAAAAACGATAATATGGTAACATATAATTATTTAGCAGCCATTTTTTTTTTTTTATTAAACATGTATAAATAACATATGTAGATAACTGTTGTGGTTGTAAATTCACGAGTTCAAAAGAAAACAGAACCATTTGTAAACACATTAATAGAAAATATACAAATACTTTATACACTTTTTATAAGTCACATATATCTAGTACTTAATTAGATCAAAACATGACTTCACTATATTTCAGTGAAATGATATAAAATAGGTTCAAATATGCCTTAAACAATGTTATTTTATTTATAATACATCCATATTTTCATTCCACAAAATTCTTTGAGGGAATAGGATTCAATTACAACTCAAAATCATTGTAAAAATCATTAAAGAGTAATAGAAATTGCTAAAGGAGTTGTATACCATATTGGGCGACAAGAAAATTGCATTGAGATATTAATCTGCTTAATAATTATATCTGAAAAGAACACAAAAGGTCATATCTGCAAATTTCTAGGATTTTAACTCTAATTGAAAAAATGGAGTTCAAATACCCCCTTGTTTAACGAAGGTCCTTTGGGTTTAAGAGCGATATTCTCGAATTCTGAATTTTATCTGAACTTTTTCTGAATTTTATCGAATTCTGAACAGCGTTATCTTTTCCTTTTAAAATCAAGTTTTCTTATCTCCTTTTAAAATGAAGGTATAAGGTATATTAAGCTTATAAACTTACATTGGTAAAACATAATGCAACTACATGGGATGTTCAAATGAAAAGGTACGAAACTTCGTAACCGTTAACATACTATTTGCCTGTGGCGCTATAAGAGAACGTCGCGAGATATCTAGGGATGCGAATTGAGTCTCCAGCGTGAATCGGAGAATGTGTGGACGCCCGCATGCGCAGGAGAGAGCAGAGACTCTTATAAAGAACACCGTCCAAATGATACGGCAGTGCGTGTGAGGATATGATGGCTTTCACATTGCAAAATTCGAAGATTGAGATGCAGTAAGGCGTTATCCGATTTTTGACAGCGGAAGGTGTTAAACCGGCTGCTATACATCGCCGGGTAGTGATCGTAAACGGGGAAGACTGTGTGCCCGACAAGTCAGTGAGAAAATGGAGTGTCCGTTTTCATGCAGGCCGTGAGAGTTTGGTGGATGATCCGAGACCAGGTCAAGCAAACGCAATCATCGTGGCCGATCTCATCGACATGGTGGACGACCGAGTGATAAGGGATCGGCGTGTCACATCGCGAATGTTAGCGGTGAAGGTTGTGTCAGCGTTGGAACAGGTGGACAATTTTTTACGACAGGTTATGTTATCGGAAGGTATGTGCGCAGTGGGTTCTGAAGTAGTTAACCGACCAGCAAAAGGAACTGTGTATGGGGCTAGGACTTCAACATCTGTTTCGGTATCATGAAGACCCCGCTGTCCTGGAGCGGGTCGTCACAGGTGATGAGAGCTGTTGTCATCACTGCGAGTCAGAAACAAAGCGGGACAGCATGCACTGGAAGCATACGTCGCAACCTCCCCCTAAAAAGTTCAACGCCGTGGCGTCACCAGGCAAGGTGTTGCTCACCGTCTTTTTCGACATCCAGGGTTCGCTACTTGTAGAATTCCTCGAGCACAGAAGAACCATTAACTCCGGTGTGTACTGTGAGACACTCCGATGTCGACGCAGGTCCATCAAGAACAAAAGACCGGGGCTGCTCAAGGAGGGTGTGGTCCTGCTTCATGATAACACGCGTCCACACGTCTCCAAGGTCACGCACACGGAACTGGCCAAGTTCAAGTGGGATCAGCTTGACCATCCGGCTCTACAGCCCGGATATGTAGCCCTACGATTTCCATTTGTTTGGTCCCCTGAAAAAACATTTGAAAGAAAAGGGCTTCAACTCAGACGATGAAACTCAAGGACGATGTGAAGGACTGGGCCTCGTCAGGAGAAATTCTGGGAACAAGGAATCCTTCAGCTCGTTTATTAATGGATGGTTGTGCTCACACCTATGATGTTTATTTTGAATAAGTCTTCATTTATACTCACATTGTCGTTTCGTACATTTTCATTTGAACACCCCTAGTATTTTGACATTCTTGGTGAATATTTTCAAATACAGTTAATATAGGATGGCAGGATATCACTGAAGAGAATGAGGAGAAATATATCTGTTTGGGCCACGCAGAGCATTGAAGATTATTTTGTATTTTCTGCGATGAGAGCTAATTACAAATCTCTTTAGGGCCAAAACTCTAGTTTGTATAGGTTTTCCATAAAATTAAAACTTTATTTCTTCTCTGACTCATAGATGATTTATATCCTAATGTTTCTAAGTATACGAAGCGAGAGAGATTTCTTCTTTTTTAAAAGTCATCTTAATTGAATTATATACAAGCTACCTTTTATTCAGTTGAAATTATCAATATCAGAGTTTGGGATTAAATCACTTTCACGATCTAATTTGGTATTCACTAATGTTTTGCACAATAATCTTGATATTTTAGGTCACAGACTTTTAACTGGAATTTTATGAAGAAAAAAAACTTTTTTGAAGGGGGAAAATGATCTATTCTCAGTACTCTACAAGAAGCATCCTTTTTTTCTAGATCTATCTTTTTGTAAACATGTCGTAGTAATTAGAATGTTTATCTTTCGCTTCTTTACGAAGTGATTGATTCATTCAGATTTTTTTACGATCTATATGTAGGAAGAAAATATTTTCTCATCAGATTAGATCAGATATTGACTCTTAAAATGACGCCACCGCTGCAACTTAAAAAACACTGAACTGGTCTGAGATCTAGAACAATATTTCATTATTTAGTGAAGGTCATTGATTTGAATACAAAAAGCTTTACTCTACTTAATTTAATTAAACAATGATAAGAAAGATGACATGCTTCTCAAAAAAAAATTTGATAGATAAGATAAAAACAATTAATCAGTTATTTTAAATTTAACAACGTAACAACGCAGAATAATTTAAAGATAGTTTTTAAAAACTCTCGTGCACACAATTAAGGTTACACAACAGTACATTTTCATTTTGTTAATACTATAGCAACAATTGACCGTCTATGACTCTCATAATTTTGATTCATTGTCACATGAACAGAATAACACTCTGAGGCAGGACCTAATTCTTCAAGTTTCTATTTGCAATATTTGAAAGTTGGGTCAGATTAGATTTAAAATAATAATAAATCACACTTTAAAAAGGATAAAGGCAAGGATCAGGACTCTAACTCTCCACGATTAGATCTGGAAAAGAGTGAATGATATAAGTTTATGGGTGCAAAGGCAAATCTGACAAAAACGACATAAACATTTGTTTAAACTAAAGGCAAGAAAAAGGTTAGGATAAATAAACGACAAGAAGGTCGAAAATAAGAAAGTCATAAAGATATCAGGAGTTTGATTGATTGATTGACACTTGGAAGCAATACGAGGCCTGGTGATGAACTTCGTAACTTTGAATCTCGTCAATTGACGTGTAAAATCTTAACTGACCCATCCTCTAAACTTCTACAGCCTTGAGGTGCAAACCTCGACGAATATAACCACCATCAACCTTTTACATGGCGGATCTTTAGTGTGATTAGGTCACCAGTCCCCGACTCAGCCAGTAACGCTGACAGCAGTTCACA
>BMAW01128408.1:0-22123 GCA_019974015.1 Nephila pilipes | reverse complement strand
AAAAAAAAAATTAAGATTTGCAAAATTACGAAGTTCTATCATTTTTTCAAAGAAAATATGCAGTAATATCATCAGAAAAGTTCATCATCACTATATTTTATGAATAGTTTTCTATATGATGAGTAAAATATTTTGTATATTTATGGAATATTACTTTTACAAATGGTACCTAAATGTAAATATATCTGAAAAATCCTATCCATATTCAACTCAAAGGGGAAAAAACTTTTTGACCACTGAAATACTTTTATAGTTCAATAAAATGAGAGAAATATTATTGGTAGTCACACAAAATTCCTAAGCTGTACGAATAATTTTTAAAACATAAATGTCTAAAAAAAAAGAGTCTTAAATTCGACGTTTTATTTTCCCTCTGATGTCCCGGTAACCTTAAGCTAAATGTAATTAAAATTGAAGCAAACGATAAAAAAATTTGAAATTCCTTTTTATCATGAACACTCCGTAAGTTCGTTTGTGGACAAGGTCCGCATCATAGACCACTGGACTAGTGAGAAAGGGCAAGCATCGTTTCTATTTCTCATGAACTTTCACCTTTTTCTCTTGGGAACCAAGAACATTCACGCATCAGATGTCCAATTTTGCAGGTGTCCGTTCCTGCTCTGGTTGGAGTGCTCAGGACCAATAGCTAATTTATTACATTCGGTCATCTAACCCAAACAAAGGATTATGTCCCGTAGTTTTGGAAGAGGCATGGCCAATTCATTCCACCTATAATATCCAAAGAGAAGGAACAATTAGAGCTCTACAAAACGTTCGACTAGAACGTCGTGTCCGAGTACCAATACTCTTTTAGCGTGCGCCGTGAACCCAAAATGCATAGCAAATGTAAGTGCGACAAGCACTTTATCCTGTAAATATCAACTTAAGTATTTTAAATTAACTGTAATAAAAATAGTGTAAATAGTATTCTCTAGGTATCATATATCATTTTACGTAATTTAAACTAATCAACCAAAAACTTTTCTTTGGTTATTGTACATTTTTCAAAAAATCAAATCTCTCTTTTACCTCTGTATTGAAATTATACAACACGCATTTACTAAAGTATGAAAATGGCAACATATTCAAAAATACGTGTAAATGTCTGTTCTCAATATCTTTTCACGTTGATATAGTGAATTTTTTTTTTTTTTTTTTTTTTTTTTTTTTTTTGTAGATCATCTCTTTTATAAGTATACACAGTTTTATTAATTGAAATAAAAGTTGTTACTTTTGGTTTTTAAAAATATAATATAACCTAAAGGGGTTCAATAGCAATATAAAGGCACAGCAAGACTAACACAATTAAATAAAAAAAAAATTATAGAAGGTATAATCTTTTTTTTTTTTTTAGCTCTAGCGACGATTTATGTTGTTAAGTGATTGAAATAAACTCTGTTCATGAAAGTTTCATGATAGCCGATGTTCAAAAGTTCACACGCATAAGAAATATAATTAAAAGAAAATAAAAAATAATTATTTCAAAATTCCATCAATAAAAATAAAATGTCATAAAAATACGGATAAAAAGTATAATTATTTACAAACACTTTTTTTGGTCAAATCTTTGAAATTTGACGTAAAATTTGAATGAAGCCATTCGCAGTAATTTTGTTAGATTATTGGTCAGTTGTGAACGATATTTTGTCTTCATGAACTTTATTATAGAATACAAAGATTAACATTAATATGTTGTACCAAAAACGCGAATTAGACAGCTAACAACTTTCGGTGCTATTTTTATTTTTAATGATGTTGTGGAGAATGTGAGGGGACGTGCTGAGGAGGAATTAAAATGATTTTGAAGTGCTGAAAGCTTCAATGGAACTTTTAATAGTAGAGATGAGAAAAGTTATTGCATTATCATACGCAGTAATATTGTTAATTTTAAGAAGCTCACTTAAATTACGCGGAAGAAGAGGAACTGTAGGATCGTTTTTAAAAGACCAATGAGACCTTGGTTTTTCTTAATCATTAAAAGTGCTCTGTCAGTCCCAACTTTTGCGAGTTTGTCATATGAAGCAATTCAAACATGTTAATTACTTCAACAAGCGCATGTTTAACATCGAAAACGCGAGTTGTTTCGGTAAAAGCTACTAAGTCTGACATTTTTTTTCTCTTCATAATTACATCCACAAATACATCGCAGATAAAAAACGGCCCAATCTGAAACATTCTGAATATCTATAGACTCGTCAAGAGTTTAATTAAATACTGTATAATTTTTCAAATCAGACATCAAAATATTTTCAGCACTTTTATTGTGACCGTGTTAACGTAGTGGTTATGGATGTTAACTCGCAGCCGACATTGTTTCCGTCGAATTATGAGCTCGAGTCCTAGTGTCATTAAAGACCCCCTGTGTAGCGGGGGTGATGCTCATTACAGTTGTCGAGGCTGCAAGTCCTCTCAAAGACGTGGTGTGGAAGTTTGAAGGGGGGGTTCAGCTAAAGAGTCGTTCTCGTCACTTGACCGAGATTCAAAATTACGAGGTCTGTCGTCGATATATCCCAAAATAATGTTGCTTTTAATTCAATTCAAAACTTAATTACTTCTCTGTGTAAGCTGAATCCAGAACTTGAATTACAACTTCCAAGTTTCTTTTAATAAATTCTTCTCTATAACAGGCTATCAGGAAACTAGCTTGGTTTTCTCTGTCATCTTTATAACTAAAAGAAGATGCTGACTGAAGAATGAAGACCCGAAGAAATTTCTCTGTTGACTATTTTGAATTGAGTGGATACTTTTCAAATAAAGCAGAACTATATACTTTTCATTATTCTCAATTAGAAAAAAAAAAAAAAAAAAAAAAAATTCAACTCATTCTTCTGGAAACATTTTTTTTTTCTTGTGTTCGTATTTTCAGTTTTTTTAAAAATATTTTCCGAGGTAATGATATTGAAATTTTTTTTTAATAATTTAATTCCACAATTTGAAATTGAAACAAAATTATTAAATCAGCTTACGGCGTGAACAAAGTATGCTCTGTGAAAAGGTTTTAATTGCTTGATAAAAAAAAAAGGTATACTGTCGAGAACTTTCGATAAGCTGGAAACGGAAATCACAAATATTCTGCGCATGCCGATTTAGCGTTGCACATGGCGTCAGAAAAATAAAAACACATGAGAAATTAATTATTTGTAATCAAAATAAAAATAAAAACACATACAATTTATTAAAACGGCCATAAAAACACATAATATCTATTAAAAAATATTAGTCACTTAAACAAGATTTGATGGAAAAAAGTTTCCGAAATTATTAAAAAACGAGATTTAAATTTTCAATGGTAACCACATCAAATTAAGAGCAAAAAAAAAAAAATGGTATTTGCACCAAATCAAGAAACTGCAGTTTAGCCCAACCACTTGGCGTGATTTCAAAAATCACCAAATTTTGAGAAAATCTCAAGGATTGCTAAAGTTATCAGATAGCAGAGAAAACAGGGTAGCTACATTTGGCGACATATCGCCAAAAAAGTCCATCATTAAGGGTGGTTGGGCTAAACTGCATTTCAACCCAAGAGCTCATGAAGCTCTGAGAACCTCTTTTGCCCACCTTGAACTAGACACGACTTCTACTAAGTAATCTAACACACACACGTCGTCTTTTTAGCTAATAAAAATTATCCAGCTGGCAAATAACTAACTATAGGGGCCAATAAATTTTCTCCAACTAGAGAGTGAGAGGTTGTCTCCGGGGAACTTCTTGTCGTGTATCTTGCTTACGGAGTAAGCCCGTTTCGTTTTTCGTGTCGGTTGGCGGCTACGAACATTGAATAGTACACACAATTACACCTCTTTTTCTTTCACACCCTTTCTGTAACTCCTTTAATATTCTCTTCTCTAAATAGTTCTGATGTGAAGGTATCTCCTAACTGTAGGAGAGGTACTCCATAAAATTACACACCATCTGCTCTTTCGCGCAACCCATTTTGCCTGTTTCCGTTGATTGATTGGTCCTGCGCCCTGTTAACTCTCTACCATTCTGGTATCCATTTATACTGTTTATTCCTTCCATACTGTATACATACTCACGACCGCCATACTGTTCATTTTCTATTGAATATACATACATGGTATCTACATTATTAAAAATAGATATCCTTAAAACCAACTTTTAACTTATGGTAGAATTTTATGGCACATATAGATTACATGATTAAATTGCCATCCGATGAATCAGAAGCCTGTTGCAGATAATCTTTCATAAATATAGATTTCATTGGATATAAAATCTATATCTAATAACTAATGGCGGAAAGAGTTTAAATAAGGGGGGGGCGGGGCGCTGCAGCAGAAAAATTTTAGCCTTTGTTTTAAAATTGTGTGAATGGAAACAAACAAGTAAAAAACGAAAATTTATTCAGAAATTTGATAAAATTCTAAAAGAACAAAAAAATCAAACATTATTTATTTATTTTAATCTAAATTGTTATAGTTGAAACTTAATCAATTTATTTAAAAATAAAATCTATTCTTCTTTTTTTAATTTGCTTGAAAAGATCAGTAATTTTCTTCTCGATCTCTGGATGACAACTGAGAAAATTTTTCTCCGTTGAAAGTACTGCAAGAGCATTTAATCTTTCCGAATTCATAGAGCTTCTTAGAAAAGTTTTTATTGTTTTCAATGTTGAAAAACAGCATTCTGCTTCTGATGTGGTCATAGGAACTGCCAGAGGAACTTTTATCAGTTTCGTAACTTCAGTAAATCATCATCTAAATTATTTTTCCAAGATAAATTTCAGCAAATGCAGTCCCATACTTCCTTAGCTTATACCATGAGTATCTTTGAAAGATTTTCAGAGTACTTTGAGTTTCTCAATTCTAAAATCGCATTGTTGAAATTTTTGTTGCATAATCATTAACTTTAAACACACCAATTTCTCGAGATTGCATTTAGTTCTAAGTTATTTCAACAAGAGGTTTCATCTGATGAAAAAGCTCTAACCAAAACTTGAAATTATCATCATTGAAGTATTTTAAAATTCTGTGGCTTCTTCAATGGTTTGATCTGTATTTGATATTGATACAATTTCAGTAAGGCAGTTTTTTTCAAGGTCTCAAGTCTTCAGGAACCTTGTTTATGGTCCGTACATTGAAATTTCACCTTGGAGATGATAAACGTGGAATGTTGACTTCCACATGCTTCTTGAGAATGGACACACGTTGCGGTGATATTGAGAAAAATGATGGAATGGCTAAAATGTTAGAAAAAATATTTTTGTGTTTCGATAAACACTTGCTGTATTTCTTTTTATCAAATTAAGTTGATGTACATAACAGTGAATGAAATGTGCATTACTATAAACTGTTTTTATTTTTGCTTCAACTCCTGCTCTTTTGCCATTCACGATATTGGCACCATCAAATGTCTGAGCTAACAGTTTCTTGAAGGATAATATCCAAATGTTCTAAAATATAATTTGATATGCCATTTACAGTTTGATATTCTGGAATAAAGAATCACGAAAAACACTCAAATTATTCTCCATTCAATACGTACCGTAGAACAAGGACCATTTGTTGAGTCATCAGTCACGATAACAACATGTTACATTCCGTCTTTATCTCCTCATGTTATATTTGTAGCAGGCAGTCAAATATCTCATTCTTAATGGTCAAAGAAACACCTTTGAAGATTTTACTAGTTTCTGATTCTCCATATCTGAATCTAATTTAGATCCAAAATTTACTAATCCTTTAAACATCCCTGGATTTATTGGATCTTCTTTTTTCATCATGTACACGTTAGGGGGATTAAATAAATATTATTTAACAAAAAATAGGAAAAAGAAAGAAAAGGGAAGAGAG
This sequence comes from Nephila pilipes, assembly GCA_019974015.1. Lineage (NCBI taxonomy): Eukaryota > Metazoa > Arthropoda > Arachnida > Araneae > Nephilidae > Nephila > Nephila pilipes. Next base: position 16,310 of record BMAW01128408.1, on the reverse strand, counting down.
AGGATATTGCATGAGATATACACAGGACGAGAATTTTTTTTTTTTACCTTACATTCGCCTCCGTAAATGATTCTACCTTCACACATTTATACTGGGTAGATCTCGAGTACTTGAGGTTAGTAAGTATCACTTTTTTTTTTATTATCTGTTGAAATTCACTTACAGTCACAAAATTTTTTTTGGAGATGCAAGGCAACGATTAAGGCTTTCTGTTAATTAAAATAAGTGAAAAAATGAATGAAATAGAATAGCTGGAAGCAGGATAAAATAATCTAATTCTACATTTTATCACATTTGAGAAAATGGTACATGGTTTTTAAGCACAACACACGGGGAGTGAGAAAAAAGGCTATGTTCCACTAGCATGGCGGAGAGTCAACACTGCAAGGACGACAGTGCTCTCTCCTTGCAGCCTTGAGAGCAGCTTCCTATGTCCACATGCGCACAGTAGTAAAACACCTTGTCGCTGGAACTGTGAAGCGCACAATTTCATGCCAAGATTTTTGTACCTATTTCATAAACTGAAAAATGGTTACAGACATTAAACTTAAGGATTATACATTGTACAAGTATAAAGAAAGAATTAAAGAAAAAAAGGACTCATTATATTAAATGTTATCGAAAAGACTAGAAGATATTGGGAGTGCTGCAGTTCCACAGTGCCTATGCACGAGCGCCACTGCTTATAACATTCAACATCAAAAAAGCTACAAAACGCAAAGTAATGAACGCAAACATTTATGCAGCTTGGTTAAATCTAATTCTACTGACAAAAAGACTTTCCCATCAAATATAGCGTACGTACAATAACAATGTTTTAAAAAAAATCTATTAATTCGTAAAATATAATAGATGAAATGATAAATGAGGATATAGTAACTGTTATGATACATTAAACTAATTAATTTACATTAGTTATTCAGCAATTGAAACGCATTACTTAATCATATTTTATTTTGATGAACCATCACATATATACAAATTGATTGAAAATAAAATTTAATTAGTTTTAGCTTGACAATATACAAAATAGAATGGGTAATTTTTTATTCACAATAATGCAATTTTATCAAAAGTTTACTCAATATATAATGCATTTCAGATACTTCTTAAAAGTTTTTTTCAACCGAATTATAACAGGTCAATTGAAAAGTCCCCGACCTGACACATAGATGGCTCTACTAGAATTAAATGCATATGTTTTTTAGTTAGCCCTAACCCTCAAAAGATGCGTGTATAAATTTGACAGCTGTCGAATCATTAGTTTGTGAATTATAGCATTTTGAGTGAAGCAACTTTTGTTATTGTGAAAAAAATGGATAAAAAGGATCCTCTCTTAGTCTTTAAAGACTAACCCAGAGGAACATATCGGAGACAGTAAAGACTTTTCTATTCTCTTATCAGGAATTGGTTTAGATCAGGTCTCTGTATGAGGCCAGCCCGGTAACAACATATGGCCCCTGAAACTGGGTCGCCTGAAAAAAAAATTAATTTTTGTTGTTCATAAAACACTCCACTGTGAATCGTTGGTATCATATTCCATTACTATGGGAATATCTCAGTACATTTATTCTCAACTATAGACACAATTTTTCTTCCGTATTCTTGTTAAGAAACAATTACAAAGTTGAGCTCATTTTAAAAGCGTGCGGGCCGTCTTGAGTGAGTGGTAATACTATTTATACCTAACCAGCAAACCTACTGAAGAGTGTGGATGTGCATTATTAGAATGAGACTCGCGGATCATGCGAAATAGCAGCAGACAATCTTTTTGCACCAAGCTTAATAAATTTTACCCAAAAGCGTATGGTTAAAGACAGACTGACTTCTCGTTGTCTTTTGATCGCTAATAATTTAGCACCAAAATTGTGTAGTAACTGTAGGACAGTTTCTTTTACTTATATTTCTTACAAATATACATTAAATGTAATAATATATAATTTTTCTTATTATATTGCAGAATGTTCTTGAATTCATCTTTGAATTGGGGTTAAAAGAGCCAAAATTAAAAAGAAGTTGATAAATCGAATTCATCGTACACATGCTTGTAATGTGGCCTGTCGGATTAAAATGTGTTTCCAAAACAGCTCGCAAAGTCTTTTGCGTCGGACAGGCCTGGTTTAGATGGAATCCTTTTCTCTCTTACTGATGAAAAAAATTTATGCATAAGAAGAAAAGAAAAAAAAAAAAAAAAGATTTCATTTTTTAAAAGTTAAGGGAGGAAATCTGTAAGAATATAATAAAATAATTCTAAAACGTATAAAAATCTTGGGGGTGTGCATATGTCCCTTTGCATCCCCCCCAGGGTACGTCACTGAAATAATGAATCCAAGATATTAGTTAAAAAGATTTAAATAAATTATCCAGCGCTTCAAGGGTAGAATTTAATTCAATAAAAATTTTTATTAATTCAAACAAAAATACACTAATTATGATTACATCTCTTTTAATTATTTAATTAAACGAGTATTTTATTTTTGTAAATATATCATTTTCTAACAATGTATTGGAAATTTCGGAGCAAGAAATATCCTACATATTGAATTTTACGGTATGTGCTGCAGATGGAGCATCAACATTCAATTTTGATTTTTCATTTGTCCAAAAATCATTACCAATAGCAATAAAATCTTTCAATTGTTGCATTAGTTCCAGGGCATCACAACGTAAATTTAACAAGAATAACTAAATTGTCATATGGTATGTGTTAATTTTTGAAATAGGTAAATATTTCTACCCATCTTTTATCAATTCCAACAAGCTGATTTTCCCATTGTTCTAATTTACTGGAATTTAAATATACATTGAGTCTTCTAATTTCTTCAAACAGACAATTGTTATCGATTTTAATATCAGGCATTTCTTTCAATAAAAACTCAATACAGTTTTCAATATCTGCCTAATTTACTTGCGATTAAGTCAAAAAACACCATTGAAAACTGTTATTTCCTGTGATATTTATTTAAGACCATTCTTCGACATATTGGAAACATGTTTGTTAAAAATTCTGCACTTCTTTGGTGCACTTTTCCGTTATGCTTGAACTTGATTCCTCTAAGTTTGACAATTTTCTTTTTATTATCAAAGGAATAAATTTTTCTTCAAATCGTGATTTATATTTAAAGATAAAATCGTTCAAAATAAGACTAACTTCTTAGCTGATATATGTTCACCTTCAATCTTTTGAATCGTTTTGCGGAAAATAGATGTATGATTATGTACAAAATACATTAATATCTCCAGTAATTCATAATTTAAAAAATGTTCAAGAATTTTTGGACATTTGTCTAAACTTACAGAAATGAATGGAGTGGATTAAATAATTGTAAAGGTGTTTGAGCAAGCCATCTAACTTTTGAATGTCCTAAAAGTTTTTTTGTTTTCAACATTTGCGTAACAGTTTAGCGCGGCATCTTTGAATACAGAGATTAACAAATTAGTTTTAAAATATCGAAAAGGAGGAGAGGAAGGACAGAATTTACAATAGGAGGACAGTCCCCTCCCGATTGCTCACCTTAATAATAGCCTTTGTTACTTTATATCCCAAGAAAGATCAATCAATCAATCACACAGACAAGTTTGGATTTGATATTTTTCTAAACGCAAACAAAATAATTTTATAACGTATCAAATGAAAAATAAAGCTTTAAAAAAATTATTGTCCTAAAAGGCATGGCGTATAAACACTATGGCCCAAGAGCTACAGTTCTTATTAAATTAACTAACAATACATGTAGTACCTTTTACTACACTTGTCATATCATAAATAAATGGTCTGATAACCAGCTCAAACCTTTCAATATTATACAAACAAAAGCTCATTGAATTGCATTGGGACTTCCACAATGGATCTCAAATATCGTGCTCTTACAACTGGCTAATCAGAAAATTCTTTCTGATAAAATAAGACGATTGGCTAATAAATTTCTTATATCTCATATATCAAACGGTAACTTTTCACCTATGCACTGCAATAGTCTTGAAACAATAAATCTGGAAATCCTGCAAGGGGACAGAAACAATATCAAGAATTCTTTCCGTATTTTGGATTATTGATGGAAAACAAATCATATCAATCCCCAGATTGATATAGTATACAGACCTTCCTTGTGAGTTCTATACGGAGGAAATTAGATTCCAAAATTAAAAATTACCAACTCATATAATAAAAGGACAATTTAAGTTCAAAAGTTTTCATTGTCTACTGTAATATGTTATCGTTTTGTTGTAATATTGGCATTATTTTTGAACTTTAGAATGTTTTTTCTGAAGGTTGTGTATTCTATAAAATTTTTATCTCCACACATAACAAAATCACTTTCAGCCACACTAGAATCATTTATGCAGTCAATCATATCACTCATAGTCAATCACACAATTGCTTCTACCAGATTTTGATTCGATTCAAAATAAGAAAAGTCCATCTGATGAAACAAAAGTTTTTGACTCTGAAAAGAGCCTTTTTTTCTTGCTTTTGTGCAGAAGACATATTAAAACAAAATATGTAAGAGTAACAAATTAGCTATCACGAGTTTACAGAGCAATGCAGCGTAAAGTGAGCGCTGGAAATGTCGACATGCGCAGAAATATGCGCAGATGTGCAGGGAGGTACAGGAGGAAACCAATATGCGAGAGGCTAGGTGCTTTGTTTGAAGAGGCCACTTGCCGAAAATGTAGGACTAAAAGCATCTTGCAATATCAAGAATATGTTCGAATGTATTATTTATGATTCACTTGTTAGTTAGTGTTAAGTGGGATATAGAGCAACAAAAACTATTATCCCATTTATGATTCATACAATTTCTGCTATTAATTTATAATCGTTGCTTGTAGATTTTTAGAAATAGTATAAGTAGCATTAATGTGAGATGTACAATGCTGTAATAAGGGTTTGACATGCCCAAAGCCTGTTTTTCTGAAATTACTGCCAGTTTAGAAAGCAATTTCTTATATTAGATATTTATGCATGATAATGTAATATAGCAATTTCTTGCAAGAATATAATTATCATGTATTTTAACTAGTATACACTAAAATAGATGCAACCAATTTATTTTAGCTAAAAGCAAAGTGTAACAGTAAGTGAACAAAATTTATTTGTTACGTAATTATCAGTATTATTTATTTTGCATTTATTTCTGTAGATTAAAAAAATATTTATAATGATTCATTTACATATAATATTTATATATTAACATTTATGTATATGCTTCTGCAAAAAATGCAAAAAGCAGAATTGTTCAGTAATTATTTTTTCTCCCTTTGTAATACATAATTATTTATAGTGATAATATTTGAAACATTTTTTAATGTCTTAAAAATTGTATTTTCAATTCACTTTTTAACTTCAAATTCAGTGTTTAAGCATGTAATTTGTGATGTAAATTTCCAATTTTGTCTCTGTGATGAACGTTTAATTATTTCAAAATGTAATAACTTTTTTCGAATATCAATTTAAGAACATTAGTAATTTTTGTTTATATGAATAAGAAATAAATTGCTTTCATGTGATTTATTAGAGGGCAAAACAAGAATTTTAATGAGGATAGAAACTTGTCTGTGGAATTTCATTTTGTGACCCATTGCAATCGATTCTCTTGCAAGTTAGACTAATATTCAGGGATAAATGTAACATTTTTTTTCCCTTTAAAATTAAGTTTTAATTCTCTCTGTAGTAATTTAAATTGTCCCTACCATAATAAATCACAGAATAAAATGTGTAGTAAATTTGGAATTGAATATCATAAACAAATAAATTAAAATTATTATTATACAAATTATGCTGAGGTATGATGATAGCTCTTTTTTATAATATAGGAATATATATGTTTGTCACATTTTAATTCTTTTAAACTCTACATAGGAATATATATGTTTGTCACATTTTAATTCTATTAAATTCTACATTTCCATATCATGAAAGTTATTTATATTTTTGTACAAATTTTTATATTGTAATACTGGGATGATCTTTTCATTATCGTGTAGGTTGTACTGAATTATTGAAATGAGTTTGTATTTTAATCATTTTTATTTTCTATTGAATAACTTTTCATAGGGTGTTGATCAATTCATGGAAATATAGTTGAACAATGTTTGAAAAAAGGCACCATACTGTTCAAAAGCTAGCAAAGATAGTTCTATATGAAACCTATTGAATGTTAAAAAATGTTTGCATTTCTTCAATGCCAGATTTGAAACTGGAAAGTTGATTTTTTTCTAAAAATTTTCAACTTTTCTATTGAAAGGTTTTTTATTTGAATGTTTCAAAAATATTTTTGTCTTGTTTATAAATATTTTTCATGCCAGCATATTCAGTAGCAATAAAAATATGCTAGTGTTTTTGAAAACATTGCAATGCCTTGTGATGATCTGAAACAAATGTTTCTTCTTTATGTGTAATTTGCCACTTTTGAGTTTTACATATTATTTGTTACACATTTTATTCATGAATTTAATATTAAAAAGAAAAGTAACACTTTATATCGTTCATAATTTTTCAATTTGAATTCTTTATTTGTTCTTAAATGCCGTGGATATAAATTACTTTTGATACAGAAGTATAATACAAATCCCAGTTTGGTTAAAATGAAATATCAGTTTCCCCTTGTCGATTGCAGCAAAAACATGGCAACTTAAAAGATTAGGTCATCAAAGTAGTGCTATGTAAGTAGTGACATCATGAAGATGTTGCAAATGAAAAGGTAACCAAAACCTAATGGATTCTATGGGAGACAGCAATAATTATTATATGTAATATATAATAAATATAGTATAAGTAACTATATAATAATGGTAAGTTAATAATTTTATGGAATAATTTACAATAGTTATGTGTAAGTCACAATGAAGAATGATAATGATTTATAAATAATTATGCATATCATATTTGCATACTGTACATTCCACCTGTTTCACAATTAATCCTTTATCCATGTACCTCTGTAAAACATTCATTTTGTCCTTTCTTTCCAAATAATAAAACAAACCTAAATTGTATTTATCTGACATTCTTAAATCATTGTGAACAACAATCTATGATGTAACAAAAAGTGGTTAAAAAGAAATAAAAATCTTATTCTTAAAATGTCTTCTATTTTTTAAAAATTGTGTGCTATTTTTAACAAATAACAATCAATAATAAAGAACATATGTACATTTTTATTAAAATTAGAGGTATCATGGTTACCATAACCTAAATGGCCTTATATAAATCATTATCACACCCAAAAATCACCAAGGGGCACCTCATATTTTACTTGGAACTCCCAATTTTGAGATTTTTTTGTGAAAATCAAAGTTAAGTTTTGGACATAATTCTATTTCTCTGAAAATATAAATCAACTTTTTGCTGGAATATGGAATAGTATAGTAAATTTCATACTAATATTATTCATATTGATTATGTTATGTATTTTTTCCTGCCTTTTTTAAAAAATTAATTTAATTTGCATTCAAATGTAGTCCGTGGTATTACATATATTTTACACATGAGTTTTTGTTTGAATACTGTGAATTGAACTAAATCATCAGAAATTATAGAAGGTACACACTTTATAGAATCAAGAGTTATATGACACTTGTAACTTATATATTCTAGAATCTAAACAAATCAAAAAGGTTTGCTGAATAAATAGTTTTGTCCCGATTTTAAAATTTTATCTAAATGTATTATTTTTGGAATTGCTAATTAGATTTATATATTCATTTTTGCAATTGAAAACATTTCATTGATGCACAATGCATCTTTTAAAAATTTAGTATGCATACAATTATGCATTATCAGGATTTTGTCGGAAACATAGTGCTTATGATTTGTTTAGTTTGCTATTATTAACATATAAAAGAAAATGAAAATTAGATTCAATTATTTTAACTTTATTTTGCTAATTATTCAACATACATTCAGAAGATTATTAAAATTTCATTGCCTAGTTCTTCTAACTGGTAATTTGTTTAGAATTTTATTAATTTTGTGAGAATCAGATTGTAGAGTTGTGCTGGTACATATTGGTGGAAAATATAAAGGTAGCTTCGGTCTTTGGATGCTAGAGTTAACATGTTGACTGTCTAATTTGTTCTTCAATAAGATATCTTTGTGTTGAAGTATTGTACCTTTTTTCTTTTAAGAACATAATGATCATGTATATTATGGAGTATATACTAAATATGATAATGTAATTTTTTTTGTATACGAAGTGTAATATTTCTTTGTTAATAAAAGAAAAGTTAGTTGAATAAACAATTTTAACTTTTATAATTGCAATTATATTTTAATTGAGCTTACAGTTATTGAGAAAAATTAATTAAATGACATATATTTAAACAAAGTTTGCTCAATCAAAATAATCAGCATTTTTCAATTTAAAGTGAAATATTACAAATTTTATATTTTGTATGTAAAAGGAAAATTAATGAAATTGTGCATATTTTGGAGATAATGGAAATGTTTGATGCTAAACATTTGTTAGAAATTTTTTATCAGTTGATCCACATATTTAAAATTATAATGTTAGAAGGTATTTTTTATAATTTATTTTTGAAAATAAAATAAAATTGAAAAAAATAAGAATTATTGTAGAAGAACGCATTATTGTAGAATTTATTTTAGGATGATTGTAAAATTTATTGTAGAAAAAAAAGAAAATGAAATTTAACATTGTTTGATTTCAATGTTATATTTGTGTTGGCATTTATGTAAATTGTTTATTCTTAATTTAGAAAGTAAACTTTTTATGTTGCCGCTGATACTATGGAGAAAAGTCTCTTAATTCCAGAAGAAGTAGAGTGGTCCAAATACAGAAAAGACAAGTAATTAGTTTTTTTCATTGTAATTCACAAATATTTGTTTCATTTTATTCATTTGAAATAATTTTTCTTAATATTCTAAGTTTGTCCATGCCATTTCACGTTTAACTTCAGACTTAACCAAATGATAGTATATCAGTGAATATACATGTGATTTGTGATGCAGATCTCTGATTTTGCTACAATGATATAAATGAAATTATTTTAAAACATTAATTGGCTTCTAGCATCAGTTAAAAAAATAATTTTTTACTTATATGAATAATAAATAAATTACCTGTATATAATTTATTAGTAAGCAAAACACACACATTTATGAACTTTAATTAGAAAAAAAGAAATCCATATGTCTCAATTTATTTTACCTTGTTACCAAATTTTATTTATTAGGCAAGCATTTCATTCAACTGACTAATATTCATGGTCAAATATAGTAATTTATTTTATTTTAAAGTTATTTTTTTCCCTTATAATAATTAAAGACCTCAGCCTCTCTTATAAATCACAGAATTAAGTGTTTGGCAAACTTGAAATTAAATGTCATAAAAAAAACTTAGTTTTGTTCTGCCCGTGAAGAGAAATGAATTATGCTGAGAATATGAATGTAGCTATTTTTTTTTAACAAAGAAAAATATATTTGTTGCATTTTAATTTCTATTAATACTACACTTCTGTATTATTGAATTTTTAAAATCAATTTATGTTTTAAAATTTTCTTATATACAATTGAATAATTTTTCCAAGGACATGGGTCAGTCATTGAATAATGTATAGAAAAAAATGTTTGAACATTAGACAAATATATTTAAATAATAAAAAAGACTCTATGTTGTACAAAAGATAGCAAAGAAAGTTTTATATTCATTGTTAAAAAAACTGAATTCCTGGAATGACACTATTAAAAATTAGTGAATTTATTCTTAAAATTTTTAAATTTTTCAGTTAAAGGAATTTTACTTAAATAACGTTTCAAAAATATATCAGCTATGGTGGTAAAAATGCTGTTTTGCCCAAACCCATGGCATGATTTTTTAAATCATGCCAATCATGTAAATTCTGCAAAGCACTAAATGAAGGAGTATGAAAAAAAATTTTATTAACTTCTTTTGCCAGTGGATTCAATAAAAGTTTAAAACTTCATAATCATCATTTTCATTAATTTAAATTCATTTATTTCTACAAGTAAAAAAATATATATGCAAGACCTTTTATTGCTTTTATATCGTTTCCTGGCAAAACAAACTATATTCTTGTAGTAACAACTATATATTCCCCCAAAATAAATCCATCTGTTGTGTAAACCTCATCAAGATGAGTTTTAGAAATGTTCTCTAGTCTTCTACAAAAATGAAAAGCATGACAGGTTTTTAGAATGGTTATGAATTTTAATAATTGCACTAGCTTGATGTATTACTATCTAAGATTTCTTAAAATTCCATCTAGAGATTTTCAAAATAATTTTAATGAAATTTACTATCAAAATAAAAATTGCACATAGTAATTTATCAAAAGAAGCTTCTCAAGAATGTGTACAAAAAGTACTTAACATTTATAATTAAAACATAATTTATCTTAAAATTGCATATTAGAACTTGAAGATTACGAAAAAATTTTACTTGCCTATTTTGTCAATAGATCCAAGAAATATCTTAAGTGTTCAACCATTATCCTTTTTACGAATTTGGATGTATATTTTTACAAAAATTACGGGTCCTCCCAAGTTTCTAGCCATCATCTAATACATTAAACAAATCTCTATCTTAAAGATTACCTTTCTTCTAGCAATGCCATTCATTTGAGAAAACACATAAAAACGTATCAGAAAAAAAGGAACATCAAATTTAATTGCCCATCTCATTATTTTGAGTGGTAAAAGTTTCAAACCTAATTCTGGAAAAAGAGCCAAAAAACACACTATGACTGGCCAAAAAAAAAAAAAAAAAAAAAAAAAATCATATGAAATCTGAAGCAGCACTGTAACCCAAAACTGATGGCAAGTATTTAACTAGTAATAGAGAAGTAAAAAGTTTATGGTTGCAATATATAACAGTCCTGCCTGAACAGAAAAGCAATGTTTAATATAATGGCAATTTATCTTGAACAAATATTTCCTTCATTTAAGGTGTGGGCTAAATTGCATTCAACATATCTATGTGTATAAATATTTTTTGTGTCTACATATTCTGTTACAAAATAAATAATATTAAGGCCAGTAGTATTTAATGAAAATGATGCCAGGGAACAATTTTGAATACAATTAATATCTCATAACCCTAAATAATTCAATAATTTTTTAGAACCAATTCTTTTAAGTTTTAGTTACATTGTCTGTTTTTCATAAGCTAAATTTCTATCTTGTGTGTATATTGCTTTTCATCATTGTTATTCATTTATCTTGCCATTAAAGTTGAATAGTACTTTTTATTTAAAAAACCTTTTAAAATGAGTAATATGTGAAATAAAAATATTACCGTTCTATAGCATTTCTTGCCAAAAATAACTTTTTTTTATAATTCTTAGCTCCCAGCCTTTCCTTTTAAAAACCATAAAAATCAGAGAAATTAGTCATTATTTTATGATTAATTTACTATGATTACTAAAAAGGTCTCCAATAGGGTTTCAAACAGTTTGAACTGCCTGAAGAGTATTTAAATGTTAAAAAAGTTAAGTTATATTTTTACGTAATTAAATGTCATAACAAAAGAAAAAAAAAAGTCATCCATAGAATTATAGAAAAATTAAAATACCTTAAGGGTTTTTAAATTTTTAAAAAAATAAATTATATTTCTGAAATTTGGTTAGAATATACTTTTTTTCGAGTGGGTAGAAGATTTTGTTTAAATAATTTTAAATTGCGTCTGGAGTGAAAAAAGATTCCGTTGGACTGGACACAGTGTTGACTCCTTTAATGATAGGCAAATTCTGGTACAGTTAAATATATTTGTAAATACAGTATAAATATAATTTTTTTTTTGCATATAATTTAAGGCTTCTCATTGGGTTTTTATCATTATAAGTGTCGACTAGTTGTTAATAAATGAAATATCGGAAGTATTTATTATTGAATACTGTTATGATATTTGATAACTGTAAATAAATTTTAAATGTTTTCCAATGTTTTGCATTTTTCTTGCATTATCTTTTCTTACCAAGTTAAATTTGTATTAGTTCTATTTTTGAAATCGGGATTCATTTATCTATCTATCTGTTAAGCAGCAGAAGCAATTTGAATAATATATGCGTTAAAATTAGTTACACGTAGAAATAATTATCTTTAATTTCTAAAATTTATCATTGAAAGTAACCTTTTGAATTCTGAGCTACTCTCATATCTTTTTAAATCCTATGAAAAGTGAGAAAATTCGCAACATGGTATATGAAAATCCTGTTAAATATAAGAGAAATAATAGATCATTTCATGTGGAAAATTATCATAACTTTTGTTGTCAGACATAGGAAAAAAACATGGGTTAGAGTAAATTATTTTTGTACAAAAATTTCAGAAAGTATTATTATTCTATTTTATTCATGAGGATTGCATAACTGCTTTAAAAATTAGCCATTTCTGTGATTTAAAAACTATGTGGTATTATTTTAAACATTTAGTGATTAAATTTGTATCATGAGATGTCGCATTAATTATTTAAATGTTTATACAGTTATATTATATTAATAAAAAATTGTTTAAATATTATTTTTAAAATGTAGTTAAATGTTTGTTATTCAGTTTTTTACCATTGTAAATGTTGACTGGGCTAAAATTAGATGAATTAAAGGAAGTACTTATTGTTGCATTTATTTTCATGTCCAATAAGAGAAAATACATTCGAATATTTTTCTTAGATTACCTCTTTTGATCTAACTCAAAAAAAGTTAGTTCTGTTTTTAAAAAGGTTCATTGATTTTTTTCTTCCAATAATTGTGGTATGCATATAAATTTTGACGTGAAATTAAAAAAGTACTATTCTTTCAACTTCTAAAAATCCTCTGTGTTTCATACACATGTGTTTGACATAAATAACACCATTTTATCATGAAATTGTTTCAAGCACATGGAATGGAATGCTAATTGAATAAAGGAAAACTCAAATTACATTATTAAACACAATATTAATAATTTTTTTTAACTAGAATTACTTAATTTTTTTTTATATTTATATAATTAAATGTAATGTTAACAGAAAATAAAGCCTTCCGTATGGTTTGAGACAATTTGGAATACCAATAGTTTCGTTACATTTAAAATAAAATTAAGATTAAATTCTTGAATAAATGTTTTTTTCTAGTAAATAACTTTTTTTTTATTAATTTCAAATGCGGAATGCAGCGAAAATAGATTGTAAAGGACTACAGACAGTGCTGTCTCCCTTTATGATATGTAAATCCTTATAAAATTATATTTTATAAGTGAAATGCTTATTCTTGTGTTTTTTTACTATTGTAAAAGTAGACTGTGCTGAAAATAGATGAATTAAATAAAGTGTTCAGTGTTGAATTCCATTTTGTTATCTGATAACTGTAAATGTTTTCAAATATTTTTCTTGGATTACCTTTTCTGAAAAAGCTAAATTAAAGTTAGATCTATTTTTTAAATGTTTGTTTATTGGACTGTCTTTCCATTAAACTGCAATATATAATTTGTATAAAATATACATAAAGTAGTTTTTCATAGAAATATTTAATTTTCCAAAATTAATTATCGATTGTAAATTTTCGATATTCTTACCTGCTTACCTCTCTATTTCAATCCTAGGTACTGTGTGAACTTTGATAACCGTTTATTACGTTTGAGCATAATGGAAAAAATTAATAGTAATAATTTCATCTGTGTTCCTGTTGACATGTATCATAGTTTCTATTCTTGGACAAAGAAAAAAATAAATGGGTTCGTATATTTTTTGCATTATAATTATCAAATTATATTACTTTGTATTGAAATGATGATTATGCCTAACTGATATTATAATTCACTATTTGTGTAATTTAAAAACATTTCTGAATATTTCAATTTTAGAAAACAGATAAATTTGGCAGGAAATTAAATTGGTAATATCCTTTCAACTTGTAACAATCCTCTCAGTTTGATACACATGCATTTCAAATAAATAACCCTTTTTTTTACATGGAATTTTTCGATAGAAATAGCATTCAATTCCAATCTACTAGTAGAACACTCAAATTGCATTACAAAAATACACTATTTATAAGTTTTTTACCTACAATTAATTGTTTCATTTTTTATTTTATGTAATTAAATGCAATATTAAAAAAAGCCTGGGGTTTGAGACAATTTGGAATACCAAAAGTTTAGTTACATTTTAAATAAAATGAAGAATAAATTCTTGAATAAATGTTTTTTTCTAGTTAATAGCTTTTTTTTATTAATTTGAAACGCCGAACGGAGCAAAAACAGTTTGTAAAGGACTGCGTACAGTGCTTCCTCCCTGCATGATTTTTAAATTCTTATACAGATCTATTATATCTGTGAAATACTTTTTAAATATTATATTAAAAATGTAGTTAAATGTTTATTATTGGGTTTTTTAACATTGTAAATGTAGACAAGGCTGAAAATAGATGTTCTGTTAAATAGATGTTAAAGTTCTGTCTCCCTTTATAATATGTAAATACTTATACAGTTATATTAAGTTCTGTCTCCCTTTATAATATGTAAATACTTATACAGTTATATTATATTAATGAAATACTGTTTAAATATTATTTTTTAAGAGTGGTGAAATGCTTATTATTCAGTTTTTAACATTATATTAGTAAAATGCTGTTAAATATTAATTTTAAAATGTAGTTAAATGTTTATTATTGGGTTTGAATTCATGATAGCTCTATTTTGGAAATGTTCCTTCATTTGTCTTTCTAATAATTGTAGGAAGCAGATAAATTTTTTCAGGAAATTAAAACAGTAGTATTCTTTCTACTTTTAACAAAACTCTGTTTCATGCGCATGTGTTTGACATAAGTAACACCATTTTACCATGGAATTCTTGCAAAGAAATAGCATTGAATGCTAATTGAATAAAGGAACACTCAACTAAGATTACTTAAAGCACAATTTAAATACATTTTTTAACTAGAATTAACTGTTTAATTTCCTTTTTTTTAAAATTTTTATATAATTAAAAGCCATGTCCACCCAATAAATAGCTTGTAAATGTTGTCTATGCTGAAAAGATATAAATTAAAGGAAGTCCTTAGTGTTGCATTCATTTTAATGTCCGATAAGTGTAAATATATTGGAATATTTTTCTTGGATTACCTCTTCTGAGCAGGCTCAATTAATGTTAGATCTATTTTTTAAATGTTCATTCATTTTTTTTTTCTAATAATTGTTCAAGAAAATAAATTTTTGCAGGAAATTAAAAGTGTAGTATTCTTTCTACTTTTAACAAACCTCTCTGTTTCATGCGCATGTGTTTGACATAAATAACACCATTTTACCGTGAAATTGTTTCAAGGAAATAGGATTGAATGCTAATTGAATTAAGGAACCCTCAAATTACATTACTAAAAGGCACTATTAATAAATTTTGTTAGCTAGAATTACTTGTTTAATTTTTTTTATATAATTAAATGTAATGTTAACAGAAAATAAAGCCCTTCCTAAGGGTTTGAGACAATTTCGAACACCTAAATTTTATATACTTTTAAAATAAAATAAAGATTAAATTCTTGAATAAATGTTTTTTTACTAGTAAATAGCTTTTTTTGTTAATTTCAAATGCAAAAGAACTGTAAAGAACTGCATACAGTGCTGCCTCCCTCCATGATTTGTAAATTCTTATACTGCTCCATTGTATTTGTAAAATACTTTATAAATATTATTTTAAAAATGTAGTTGAATGTTTATTATTGGGTTTTTTTTCCATTGTAAATGTCGACAGGGCTGATAATAGATGAATTAAAGGAAGTGTTTAGTGTTGCATTCGTTTTGACATCTGATAACTGTAACTATTTTGGAATTTTTTTCTTGGATTACCTCTTCTGAACTAGCTCAATTGATGGTAGCTCTACTTTGGAAATGTTCCTTCATTTGTCTTTCTAATAATTGTAGGAAGCAAATAAATTTTTCCAGGAAATTAAAACAGTAGTATTCTTTCTACTTTTAATAAACCTCTCTGTTTCATGCACATCTGTTTGACATAAATAACATCATTTTACCATGGAAATGTTGCAAAGAAATAGCATTGAATCCGAATTCATTAAAGGAACACTCAAATAACATTACTTAAATGCACAATTTTAATACATTTTTTAACTAGAATTAACTGTTTAATTTCCTTTTTTTTTTTTCCTTTCATGTCAATCCGATAAAAAGCCTTCTACAGGGTTTCAGACAATTTTGAATACCTATACTTTCGTTACAATTAAAATAAAATGAAGATTAAGTTCTTGAATAAATGTTTTTTACTCATAAATAGCTTCTTTTTATTATTAATTTGAAATGCAGAATGCTGCAAAAACAGATTTTAAAGGACTGCATACAG
>BMAW01128405.1:0-23536 GCA_019974015.1 Nephila pilipes | reverse complement strand
AAAGTAACGTTTTTTCGTACTTAAGAGTTCTAAGACTCCTTAATTTGTGACGGATTAAATGTGTTCTCGTGTAAGTGAGTATTTCAGTGACGCCCAACATCATAAGAGGAGTTATAAAAAAGAGTTATTACTTTATAAGCCAAAATTTTCGATGGCTACCATTACAGTCAGACTTCACAACAATGATACTTCTAAAAGTGCACTTAAATTCCTGTATTACACTACATTTACAAGATCTTTTAATGATTGATGACTCTTTTTATGGAAATAACTTAATTCTTTCACTCTGCACAGTCGCTTCAGTCAATATAGAAAGAAAAATTGATATTTCGCTTTCAAGCTATCATTTCGGCCAATCTGTATTATTATATGAGATATTGGATCTCTGAAATATGTTGGAAATAAATTACTCGGATCCCGCCAGGAGGCGCCTTGTCTCGTGTAAGTGAGAGCGCACGGGTTCATGGATAATATTTCAGAGTGCTCCTGGCTCTTGTCCGCTTAAGGGGGGTTATTTTCTTTTATTTGATGTAATTTCTCCTGACCGAAGAAGCGGGTTAAATTAGGATGTGGGCTATTTGGAAGCCTTGTGTAATTTAAAAATAGTACAATTATTTGTTTATGAGTGATTGGCGCATAGAGACTGTAAATAAATGTGTATTTGCTCTCCCTATTTTGGCTTGGTGGATATTATTCTCCAATAGGATATAAGTGATTAATTAGTAGATTAAAACCACATGATATTGCAAGGAAAACAAACAGCAATATTTGAATAGATTATTTTGGTATATTTATAGTGATATTGAGGTAGTAATACTCTTCCCTAAAGCAGAAGGTTCAATAGGATATTTATAAATATCCTACATAAAATTCAAAATGGATTTTACAAGTACGTTGCAAAAATTATTCTGTAATGATATTCATTGAAACGACAAATTTCTTTTGGGAAGTTGTTTTTAAACGTGCTTTGGTCGCGAAGCCAAGTGGGAATGGTATTGAGCTCGTGGTTGGGTTTGTTTCAGTCGGGTAGCGTGTTCTAGACCCGTCGTGTGAAGGGATGAAGTACGTTTAATCTGTCGAGATACAGAGATCTCCCTTTGGGATGGTGTGGAAATTTGGAGAGAGAGAGAGTCGAACTCAGGAGACGTCCTCGTCACTTAAGACCTCATCACTGTCGTTCAAAACTACGAGACCCTTCGCCAATGGCCCTCAATTTGCTCTTAAATGCAACTTTAATAATCTAACAATTGACCTGTATGTATCAACATTTTATGTATAACACATTTCGTTCTGAATAATAGGGTTGCAGTTATACTTTAACTTGACTCCAAAGTCAATTACTATAATAATACCATATATGGTAAAAAAATACGGATGGTAAGTCGGCTCGTCCTTGTCCTTCGACAGTGGTTTTAAATTATGAGCACCATCTTCAATAGCCCCAATATGACTAATTCAACAAACAATAATAAAAAAATATGTGTTTTTTGAGCTGATTAATACAGGGTGTACAGACTAAAAGCATTCAAAAGTTATTTCTTAATATTTTCTTATTATTACGGAAAAACCCACTATAATATAATAGATTGTTTCTTGCGTGGATTGTAATCCTCTGCAAGATTTTTTGGGTCCAGACCGTTCAGAAGCGCACGAGTACAGCAGTGAGCAATCGACACTAAGGTTAAGAATCTGTTCCACTGCTTTCATAAGTCTGGCCACCAAGATCTCCGGATTGGATTCCATTAGACTTTTTTCTTGGGGATTTATAAAATCCATTATATATACAACCCAAAAAATAAAACTATGAATTTTTTGAAAATGCGTTTCATTCAAGCAATTCGTCTAATAGCTCCTGATGTGCTACGAAACATTTGGAGAGGACTGGAGTACCGTTTAGATGTTTGTCGTGCTAAAAAGGTGCACTCATCGAAATCTATTGATAATTAAAACTTGGTGGGATGTTCTTCCTATTCAAATAATTTTTTTTAAAAAAATTTAATGAATAGATCCGTAAAAATAAGCTATAACTTCTGAATTCTTTTCACCCAGACACCTCGTATTTTCCATCATTACTTATTTTACACGACTAATTTTAGAGCGGATTTTTAAATAGCATCCCTTTAACTGTTGTGAAACAGTTGCATGTGATATTGTGTCATTCTTAGAAAAGGCTTTGACATATGCTGATGACTGAACAACAACAACAACAAAAGCAAATTTGAATACGATTTGTATATGTAAAAGAAGGCGGATTTTTTACTCTTTAAAGGCATTTAGTGTAAACTGATATGAGAGAGAAGACATTTGGCTTATTCTTTGTAAAAAATTAATTTCTACTGGGAAAACTCATCTCATATAAGCTATACCTTAGATAAGGTACCTCATCCAAAGCATTTACTCTTTTAAGTCTGTAAGGAACTTATGTTTTGAGAAAGTTGAAGATTAACTTACTGTGTTACAAAAACTAAATCGTATCGAATATTTTTACTCGCCAAAATAGATAAGTAGCCAATTCTAGCAGAGAACATTCATTTTGAAAAAAAGGTAGGCGAGGCATAGTAAAAACGTCACCCACAAATGATCCAGGATTTGCTCAAGAGATGTGACGTAAATATTAATGCTCCTCAGATCCTCCGTTGGCCATGCATGTTTGTGCACATTCAGGCATGTAGAGGTTTGCCACATTTGGCAATAAACTGCGTAAGAGGAATTATTCTTTTCCTTTTTGAATTGGGAAAAAAAAATTACTTCCTTTGAAGACTAGATTCGGTTTTGGTTTTGAATTTCTTGGTTGCAGTTCGAAATGCAAATCGCAAAATCGTAGAATGTCATTTATTTTTCCTTTCATAAAACTGAACTTGATATCAGTTCATGTCTTGAATATGAAATGATGCATTATGGCAGATTTTTTTAAAAAGAAATTGAATTAAAAGTCTGAAAAGCATCAAATTACAAAAATTATGGTATTAAATCTAATTATCGTAGAAACATAATACTCCTCATAAATAGGAGACACAAAAAAAAATTGTTTCTCGCAAAGTTTTTGCAAAGATCAGGTTTAGCCATCAAAGGTGCTAACCTTTTCTTTTTAAATAGGTCTTAACTTTTTTTAATATATATATATATATATATATATATATAATGTAGTAGGCAGATGGGAGTTAAATTATCGAAACAAGGTTGTTTTTCAGTTTTATCTGCCAACAATAACTTAACATTATTAATTATTGGATTCTAAAAAGGTTTTATACAATCTGGTAATACCATTGCCCACTTTAAAAAACTCTGTCTAGAATGATTATTTAAAAATTCTGAAGTAAAATAACTTTTTCCACTCATATTACTGAATTCTTTATTCCATTTCCAACTTCTCTCGTTACATTCCACTCACAAAAATTTCTACCGAACATAGGCAAATTTTTGATAACAAAAAAAAAAAAAAAAAATTAAACAAACAATTGTGCTATGAAATCAAAGTATTCAATTAAATATGAGAGTTAAGGCAAACGTTAAATTATTAAATTGAACATATTTTTAATTAAATGTAATTATTGTTGCCATGCCATGAAAATAAAATAAATATTTACGTTATTAATCTATTCTTAACACTAATACTTGGCAATGCATTTTATTTCAAGATCCAATAGCCTTGGCTATACTTTCTTGGTATCAGTATTACAACTATTACTTCAATTAGATGACTACAATTCAAACTGAAATTATTGTGATTCGATTTGAAGATATCATATTCGATAAAACAAGTCACATGCATTTTACACTGTATTTTGAAAAGTGGTCAGGGACGACATTTTGTGGTTGCACGAAAATAAGAACTCCTTATAATAAACCTAGAATAAAGTTTTATCAGTTCAAGTCGAGAATTTTCTTTTCTCAATGGATTATAGTGTTTATTGTATATCGTATATCTGATTTCAGTCAACATACTAATTTTATTCATTTATTTAAATTATTGGTTATTAAAATAGATATTCGAAGAGAAATAATTGTAGTTTATAAGGATGAAAACTTCAGACAAATTTTAAACAACAACACATTTAGAATAATATATTGTTTTTTCTGTAATTAAATTCAAACTCCAATTTATGAGTTATACTAATTTAAATTATCGTATTATATTACGTTCCAAAAGTAGAATTACGTGATTATAAAATTTCATGAATATATTCGTATATATAGTAAAATAAATAAGTACAATGTAAAATCTTTTATAATAACGAAAGAAAAATTATGTTTATAAATTAATCAAAAATTACTAAATAATATTAAAAAACTTTATCAAAACAAATCAGAAAGTACTTGTAAATTGAAAAGATTTATAAAAACCTAGTTAATGTTTACAAAAAAAAAAAAAAAAAAAAAGTCAAAGCAATTTAAAACGCTGTTTCTGGCTTTGGAAAGTAATGTGCGGTTAAAAATGTTTTATGAATCCAAACTATTCCACTCAACATGACAAAATGGTAAAAATCAAAAATTAAATTATTGGTACATCACATATAATAATATTTGTATTTATGACATGTTGTCAATGAAATTGAATGATTTAATCATTACGTTATATTTTGACCCTATATTTTTGCAATTAAAAATATTGACATGGAAAAGTATTCTTAAGAAAATATCAAAACATTTAGCGTAAGGAGGCTGTTGCAGTCTAATATTTAAAGTCGCTGGCGATATTCGAGTTCAATCGAGGTTTTGAGTGTGATTCCAACAAAAACCTTTGTGCTGCACGCTCTTACTTCAAAATCATTTCCTGTTGTTGAAATAATTGAGGGAAGATACTAGCTCAATATTTCAAATCACTTTAGTCATATGAGTTTTCTCATATTTGAGAATAATGAAGTCAGTCTCCAATAGTCATTATGAAGATTTAAGCAAAGTTAATTAAAATACAAATATATGTATGCCGTATATTTCCGAATATAAGCAGATGTATATTTAAGACGAAGGTGCGTTTTTTTCCCTTTGAAAGATCACTTTAAAATTCAAATCCCGTATATAAGCCGAAGCGATAATTCGAGCTTTTAAAAAGTGTTGAATCGGTAACTGCATGTATGACAGTGAGAATGATTTTGAATCAGAAGTCATAAATTCTAGTAATGGAAAGCATTGAAAGTGACGAAGGTATACATCCAGGTATTCCAATGAATGAAAGTGAATTCGATGAATGATTCACATCTTTGGATTCAGATATAGATTTTAAAGCATTCATATGATTTTTTTTTCTCTCTTTGCTTAAAAGGGTAACTCAAAACATCCAAAATATAAGTCAGAAGATTTAAGTAATATTCCTCTTCCATTGTTATTTTTATGTGCACATTATCAACGATATTCTATTAGTATTTTTTAGTGTACGTTTTGGTACTTTTCCGTTTGTCAGGTGCAAATTTCGCCAACATTGAATTTTTCTTTTTGGCGACGACACAACAAACTAATGATATACACACTTTCGAAAATAACATAACTCATTTTCATAAAAGGATTGATAATTTTATTTAGATTTATTTTTTTCATTCAGACAAAAACTTAAGATTCATTAAACTAAAAAGTAAAAAACGTTCTATATTTGGCAATCTATTGCTTGAACGTAGTTAACGGAAAAGCACCTACGTTTTTGGCGAACTAACGAATCTGTATATAAGCCAACCCCCGTAATTAAGCTTAGAAAAAGTTCCAAAGCTATTCGGTATATACATAAAAATGAATACGAATAAAATAAAAATATATGCAATTACCAAATCATTTTTCTTTGATTAATCCAAGTGAATTGAATGCAAAATAATTTTTTTGATGCTTAGCTAACTAATACTAAATGCACATTTGACATCTCTTTTGTCAAAAAAACCCCGCGATTTTCAGCTTAAATATACGTCACTTGCTATCTTATAAAGTTTTTAAAGATGTATACAAAGCTCTTTGTGTCACAAAAATCAGACAATGGCATAAATTTCATTTAATTAAGTACTTAATCCTTTAATGAAAATCAAGAAGCTAACGGATATGGGTGTTTTTTCCTTTTTCATGCAACAGATGTGAATTTGCACCTGCAAAAACGCTCTCTTAGACGAATTTAACTCTTTCTCTTGTGTTTTGCAGTATCATTGAAGAGTGCTCGTACGATGGTGCAAGCAGCTGTTGGGGTAAGAAAAGAGCAGGAGTTATACTTTGTTATATTCATGGCTTATGAGTGATGCGAAGAACAAAGGCTTTTATAAAAAAAAATAATAAATATTGAACAGTTATATACACAGAGAATTTTGTTTCTTTTTTGTTTCAATCCTTACAGGAACATTTGGAAAATAAGTATCTTTGTTAAAAAAAAAATCTTTGCTTTCACAAAAATATGTTGGATGTCTGTTACATGTAGTTTTTTTCCCTTAAAAAGAAATAAATGTATACTTTTAATAACAATTTATGGATGATTTCTGTTCATTAGCCAAATTTTTACTTTTGCCGTTACATGCTAAAACATTGTTCGATAATTTTTTATTAATAGTTATATTTTAAACGGGTAAAATTACAGCTTTAACGAAAGAGTAGTACAAATGATTAATGTAGCTTAAGTACCTTATTATATATCACAAATACTCTATTTAAAAATTCTATTTGTATATGATCCCTATTTTTTTTTCAAAGGCAGCATTTAGTTTCGATCTAACTAATTTGCATTTAACATCCTCATATAGTTTTCACTTTCATTATGGAATGAAAACATTTACGATTTTTCCAATAGTTTTTGTTCAAACGTTCTGTAAAAATGATTCTAATAAATAATTTGTATAAAATGCATTAATATTTCGAGTCTCGAAAATCTCAATTAAAGACTTATTAAGGAGAACTAAATAAAATGTGTTTATATTTAGTTTTCCTTAAAAAGTCTTTAAAATAATTTAGTACTAGCGATGCAGTGCTGATAGGCATAACAGGCGCAATATAAATGTAATGCGAAATTCTGTTCCGCTTAATTGATATATGAAAATAAACCTTTTTCTTTAATTTGCTTTCACCTTATGCTAAAGAATAAAGCCTTAAGTTACAGATTCTTTTCAAACATTTCTTATATAATCGGTACTGTATTCTGATTACATTGTCGTGTAGAGAGTAGTTCATTTTTCTAGAATACTCCATTTTTATTTTAATCAATCCCTTTTTTCTACGTACAATATGTTCTTTATTTCTTCTGCTAAGCTTCAATGTGATAGAGATTTCTAAGTTGATATACCAATAAGGCAAACTGAAAATTTATAGGATGTTTCCAAATTTCAGAGACACTGTTATAAACCCGTAGATATGTAATTAGCAAATGGCTTTTTTTAATAATTTTGTAGTATCTTATGGTCTAAGTTTCAAGTGTCTGACCAAGTGTTCAAGTGTCTGATCAAGTGTTCAAGTTTCAAGTAGGATTTCATTTTGTATTAAATAATACAAAATGAAATCCTATACCGCTTGAAATTCAGTATACATTTTTTTTCTATGTAAAACATGTTCTTTATTTCGTCTGCTATGCTTTAATGCTAAGTGAGTTTCTAATTTTATGTGTAGATAAGGATACTATGAATTTATTGGAACTTTAGAAGCACATAACTTTAGATAAGCACATGACTTTTTCTAATATTGGGGCATTTGCCTGTCAAAGCTCCTAGTTTCAATCTTATACTATAACTTGAGGAGACCAGAGCCTTGAAATTCAATATCATCTTTCCATATTTATGAGAAAGTTAGTAAAATCTTGCTTCAGCAGCAGGAGATTTGTAAATTTAGGTACAGATTCCAGAAAAGAAAGATCTCTGTTTCCTTTCGTTATACTAATATATCTAACTATCCTCTTGAGATGTGGTGTTTGTTTTTTCCATGGCCTCACTATTTTGCTTTGGTCTAGCAAAATAGTGAGGCCATTTTGCTGTGATAACTTATCAAATGTGCTCAAATAAAGTCTTATAAACATTTTATATTCGGAATTTTCTATAAAAATATAAGTTTACTATAGTATCTTGAGAAATTGACAAGGTGATTTACTGAAAGAAAACTTTACTGAAGGAAAGTTGGAATAAGTAAATAATTTGCATGTTGTACTTTTTTTACACAAATAAAAAGTCTTATCTTATTATTGTTCTCTATTTTTAAATTTTCTTGCGACTGCGCGGCTACAGAAAAGCAGTTTTACATAAATCAGTTGTTCCATAGAAATTTATATCATTGATTATATTGAAATATAAGAGATCTTATGATAATACGTGTCGTGCCTATACAGCACATTTAGAATATTATTTAAGACTAAAATCACGTGTTATTTATCACAACGATGTATTACATATATGCAAGCCCAGGGGTTTTGATAAATACTTTCGAAGCATTTTTGCCCATAATTAAAAAGTTTAAATGTAAAAAAAAATTTTGGTGTCCAAAGGATCTTCGAATTTTATAAAATATCATAATTTGTTTCTTCTTTGGAGTTCGAATCATGACTATTTTTCAGGTAATATATGTTTACTTTTTTTTACACGAATATGAACAATATTTACGCAATCATATGGTTTGTGGAATTGACATAAAACAAATATGGCAGCGAATACAAAACTTAAACTACTCCATCTCCACGTGATTGGATAAAGTAAAAACACTACATAAACTCTCTCTAGTGGAATAAAATTGCAACAAAGGCATCAAAATATTAATTAATACATACATCATAATGATGGTCTCTAGATAATGCATATGTAATAGTAATTTGTCTGAAATTCTAAGTCATTTCCTACTTTTGAGCAATTTAATTTCTTAAAAACAGTTATACATATTTCTGTAATTTTATGATTTTTGTTGTTTTAGTTATTTTTAGGGGGATGAAAGATATGTTTCATGCATAGTGATTACAAAAACATAATTCCTATAATTTTATATTCAAGAATTTTCTATTATTTTGTTTCATGCAAAATCAAAGAGAATTGATAATTTGCTTAGTTGGACTAATATTGTTAATGATTTCTGAAGTTTCTTGCACGTAATGCTGTTGTTCAATAATTAAGTTTTTCTGGAAAATTTTCAAAACTTGTTTAGCATGTTATTTTTGAAATTTTGTGATTACTTCTATACGGATTTTATTAATTAAAACATACAAAAATAGAATTACTTTCTTACAATTTTTTTTTGAAAACGAATGTACAATTTCTTTTAATTTAATAGTAGTTTTTGGTGTAGCAGTAATAAAACAGAATCAAATTTGTTTTGTCTAAATTTTTTTATTGTTATTTGTTTTTAAGCTCCCATAAACTGAGAATGAAAAATTTATTTTTACCTAGGTACATTAAAGTCATTATCTCTTAATATACCTGGAATTTTCTGTTAGGTGCAAAAATTCTTTGCTAGCGGAAGTTAGCTCTGAGAAACGTGTAAGGAAATTAAAAAGAAAAAAAATATCCGGAATATATAAATAAACGTGCTTGGGAAAAGTTAATTCCTGAAAAATGTTCGCGTTTCCTTTAAAAACAACGGATATACATCCGATTCTTTGTTATCAGAGTGATGCGTCTAACGATTTCCAGTAAACGTAACTTGACTTTAAATATGAAATTCAATGGAATTCCAAATATCTATATAAATTAAAAATTTCTTCTTAGAAAATCAATGTTTATCGAAGATAATTAGGCTAGATTTTTTTTTTTTTTTTTTGAGTTTATCTGGAAAACTTAAAACACACACCTATTCAATAAAACTTTATTATTTAAATTTTATGCTTATTTTAAAAGTATTAGAAGACTAGGGCATGTTTGCTGAATTCGAAACCCACAACGGATTTCCTTGCGACCTACTCATTATAATAGAATGTAACAAAAAATTTGTTGAAAATACCGTTGCTTAATTCTTAAGGTTTCTGTTCAAGCAAAATAAGAAACCGAAATATTCACCAAGTGATTGTATATTAACATCGCACCAAGAAACACCACATGGGCTATCAGCGAAATATCTCGTAATTTTGAACTTCGTTCAATTGATGAGAACGACACCTGAGTCGACCCCTGCCTCTTCAAACTTTCACACCACGCCAACGAGAGGACTTGGGACTTCGGCCAGATTTAACGTGCATCAGCCCCCTACATGGGGATGTCTTCAGTGGTATCAGGGCTCGAAACCACAACTCGACGAAAAGAACGTCGACTGCGAGTTCGTGACCATGAACACTAGGCTACCGCGGTTACCAATATTTGCCAATAAGCTGTTACTGGTCATGTGGAATCAACGTTCTATTTCCCCCTACTAACAACATTGAATATTTTGGCATCGAATTTTTCTATTGCCCTGCTTGCATAGTGTGCTCAACAATAAATATTAAGCTTTGAGAGAACTGTAAATGTAGGAAAAGGCCATACCTCCTGATATCCACGGTAGAAATGACGACGAGTAAGAGAACTCGCGCTTTATGCTTTCCATTACAGCGCCTTCTAGCGGTTCACCACACGCTTTCCGCCAATGGATTGACGGTGAAAATTTTTTGTTTAGATGTTTTCCATCACCCCTTAAATGTAACTACATTTAGTGAAATTCTTGTGATTTTTATGTGTTTGTAATTGGTCCCCGTGGCGGGAAAAGATTTAGACAATCTTGTTCTACAGCAATGGTATAGACTCGGTATCCTAGTGGTAATGGTTGTGGACACGCGGACTAGCGTTATTATTGATTAGTCGTGGGTTCGAGCCCTGTTGCCACTAAACAAAATTGATGTTCGTTAAATCTGGGCGAGGTCCTCTTCCAAATTTCCCCTTTGGCGTGCTATAGAAGTTTGGAGAGAGAGGTGTCAGGTCAGGTGACTGAAGTTCAAACTTACGAGGTCCGTCGCCAATAGCCCTAACGTTGCTTTTCAGTTCGATGTTAATAAACAATCATAATCACTATACAGCAATGGTCTTCAAACTTTGTCGACTCATGGAACTCTTAGAGCTATATGGAATTTTCAAGGAACCCTATCATATCCTTAGAAAAATGCATCTCAAAATAATATTGAAAGTAGATTAATATGTTACATATTTTTTTATGTTAAAGAAAATATTGTATTTTTATTACAAAATTTTAGCATAAAATTAATGTGATTTACTCAGTAATATAATTAACTCGTTCTCCAAGTGTCACTTATCCTTACATTATATTTAGTGACTGAGGTGTGTTTGCATTTTTTTATTCAAACTGTTACAGTCTAGTTCTATTGGTGTTATCTGCAGTCGTATTTCATTATCTAAATTTGATTTATTTTTACATTTTGCTTTTGCTGTCGCATATGTTAAAAAAGAGTTCTTACGTTACACACAACGGTACTTCTTTAGAAAATTGTGGTTATACAAACTTCAATATGAAAGAGAATCGACTTACATCAAATTTGCATCGACTGAGCTACTTTTGCACGTATGTGACAATCGACATCCCTTATGGATTTGGCAGCCCACACAGGAAGTTTCTGATTAATTTTTAAAGATAACTAAATGCATATTTATACATTTTAGTTAATTAACAGTAGTCAGTTGGAGTGAGTATTTCAGGATTTACTTTTCGAATTTTTATTTCAATTCGCGGAAGCCGGATGCTTTCAATCTGTATTATACATGTTTGGTATAAAGGACGTGTATTTATTATATTGCTACGAATCTGAGAGGCCGCTTCCCTGCAACGCATCTTTTATTAGGGAAAAAAGACATTTACAGAGATTTCATCAGTCAATTGAATTTTCGTAACAATATGTACCGCATGCGGACTATTGATTCCAATTGCTATAGTTACTTATATTTATAAATTAAGATGCTTTATAATAACTGAAAGATAAAACCGTTTCATTATTCTAATTTTAAAGCTCATTTTAGTAGCAATACATTTATTTTTGGCTCTGAGTGCTGTTTTTAAATCCTACTATTAGCTCACTCTCTCTCTATATATATCTTGTTCAAATTTTTAATCGATAATGAAATACTTTTTATTCATCCACTCAAGTTCAGATACATTTTTTTAAACTTGTAGTGGATGACACTTTATGTTAATACAGTTTTTTCAAATATTCATTCCTTTAATTAAATTTAATTGGTGAAAATGCAGTTTAACCCAACCACTTGGCTCGATTTCAAAAATTGACAAACATGGCGATTTTTTTTTGGCTGAACGTTAAGTCCGCGAATTGGACCAGGGTAGCCACATTTGGCAAAATACCGCCAAATAATTCCTGTCTCCAAGGGTGGTTGGGCTAAACTGCATTCCATCCATTTAATTTACTGGATGAATTAAGAAACAAGCCAATGTTTCTACTATGGCATTTGCCTTGCAATGGCAAAGTTGGTACAGCGTCGGCGTAGAATCTTCATGCCTTCGGATCGAACCTCGTCGAAGTATATAATTTTTTATTTGATTTTTAAATAATTAATATTAGTTTTATATGAAAGAAAAAAAATTGCTCTTATATAAGATATTTAGCAGGATATAAATTTAGGAATAAATACCGTCAGTGACGAAGTGCTGGAAAATTTTTTTCTTTGGCCACTTAATATTGTGATTCTATCATATATGTATATAAATATTTATATTAATTGTAATTATTTAATAAAAAATAACTAAAATAAAAAATTTCTTTGTTAACCTAAGTAGGAATTGACTTAAATTTTTTTATATTACTTGTTTGTAGGCAATGGCATACAAACATATCTTTGCTTTGTTTCTATAATTGCGTCTTGTGATTCCTTGAATCCTTATTTAAAAAAAAATTATTCATAAATTTTTCTTAAAATATGGTGCAGATGTTAAAATGACATTAATATAAAATTTACTTTTCTTGTCAATACAACATCTAGAAGTATCCAATTTTGGAGCTGATCACTTTCTTTCGGATTCTTCGACTAATACTACTTGGAAGTCTATCCAATTAAGCCAACTTTTAATACCTTTTTTAAGTATGGAAAATTAAAATAATACACAGTGAGAAGCTTTATTACTTTATTATGGAACTCTAAGAGACATAATTTTTTATATATACAATAGCACCGCTTATAAGGGATCCTCTGAATAAGAGACACTTCTATTTAAGTGACAGTTCTGTTGGTTTCGGTTCCTTTGAAGTGCTGTAGCATTATTCTTTATACATGAATTTATCTTAGTAGGCCCTTTTAGAATATACCTTTTTAGTACACAAATATTCTCTGCTATTTAAGAGACAAAATGTCCAGTACCATATTGGGAAGTACTACTGTATTTTTTAAATAAAAAAAAAAAGGTTTTATTTACGTAATAAGTATAATTAAAAATTAAAATGTATTTCGTACCATTTTAGTCATAAAAACAAAAGACGCATAGTACCTGAATTAAGAATGAAGACCAAGAAAAAAAAATTATTTTTAAAATAAAACATATCACGAGTTACGTAATGTAAGTGTTAAAATATTTGTAACGCATTAAAGACATTTGAGGAATAATTGCTGCGTATTTTTGCTCCGAAAATTATTTTATTTGATCATCACATTAGAACTTTACGGTTAAATAATAGTTCATGTAAATGATTGATGAATAATTTAATCTTTAATTTATCACTATTCTTATATACATACCTGTTTTACATATAGGACATCCAGGAAAAGGATGGTTTCCCTCAGAGCTGGTTGTATTTTGTATAATTTGTTTTTTATTTAAAATTTTAGCTGAAAGTGTCTTTATTTTTATCTTTTCGCCCAAAAGAAGCTTCTTAGATTGAACAGGAAATACGGGAAGAAGCCGATAAAGACAGTCGTAATCCTAATCCATAGTAATCCATGATCCTAATGGTAAAATTATATAATTAGTTTTACACACACACACACACACATAATATCATAAAAATAAAGAGTAAAATTTTATATAGAGTATTTGCGAGGGTGGTTCAAAAAGTCCCTGTGTTTGAAGACACTGATTCATAGGATAGTTTTGATTAATGCCGCTTCGGGTCGTCACTATCGACGAAACATGAATTCAACATAAAACATTCGAAACCAAGCAACAATCAAAACAATGGGTTGTTTCTGGTGAATTTATTCCAAAGAAGTCTAAAATGGTCTCATAGGCCTGAAAAGTTATGGAAATGATTTTTCAAAATGCGAAGGGTGTTGTATTCATGGATTTGGTAGAATAAGGTAAAAGAATGATTGGAAAATGTTCTGCGAATTACACAATTTCCATTTCTAACGTGGGAACTTTTTGACCCCCCCTTGTTCAGTTTTTTTTTTTTTTTTTTTTTTTTGCAATGAAACATTAAATTTTTCTTCATCGCAAACTTTTTTCAAAAAAAAAATATTTTTCAAAATAATTTTATTTATTTTTAAAATTATTTTTTCCAAAGATTATACCACAACGATTAAAACATTCACAAAATGTTTCAAGTTAGAAATTATGCAATTTATGAACATATTAGAAGCTATAAACAAAAAAAACCAATATGCAAACAATTCGTTAAATAATTAAATTAGTATATTTTTTAAATGATATATATATATATATATTAATATTTCATATTGTACGTATTAGAATTCAATTACCAAACTAGGATTAATATTCATGTAACAACAAGTTTTACTAACAAGGACAGTTTCGTAGATTTTCTTCAAAAAGACTTATTGTATTTGATCCAGAATCATTAAGAAAGTTCTCATTTTGATGAAACGTACCCTTTTAATCACAAGATTGTTGTATATTTCCAACTTTGTGACGTATTTCCTTCATTATTTAACTCTACAGCCACATTAAAGTCTACTAAAATAGTCTATAAGCTCAAAATTCAAATTGAATATACGTAAGAGCAGGACAAAACAACTTCATTGTTTATTAAAGAGTATGTTAGATTATTCTCTCGAATCTTACTTAACTCGATTAATTTCGAATAACGAAGTCTCAAATTACCAAATTACTCATTCCAATTCATGCACTTCTCGATTATAGCAGATTCGATTTCTATGTTATCATTGTGATCAATGGTCTCTTCCAGTCACTACCGATTTCAAACGATTTATTATGATAACTCACTCCAATATACAACATCTGTCAGCTTGTCAACAATGTTCAAGTCCATCAACAATAGTCAATAAGCTCAAAACTTCAATTGCAGATACAAAAGAAAAGACTTTATTATCGATCAAAGACAATGCAAGATCACACTCTCTTGAATCTCCTTGTTAACCCTAGTTTATGCTGAAATAAAAAAGTTTTAGCTTACCAAATCACTCGTTCCGATTCAAACACTTCTCGATTATAGAAGATTCGACTCCTATTCAGATAATCGGTCACTTCCAAACTACTATCAATATAAATGCTTAATTACAATGATTCACTCCAATTTGCAAACACCTGTCAGCTTTTCGTTTCTCTCTGTCTCCTTTCTCTTTCCTTTCTCACTATCTTTAATTCAAATCACACTGCACTTCTTAATTTCATCTGATTAACCAATCACATTTCATTTGGAGGGCAAGGAGTTGTCATTGTATGCAATTCAAATTACTAAATAGTCCCCGAGGTTAGGGAAGAGAAAATGGCGAATATCCCAACATCACAACTTGTGATATAAATATGAATCATGATCTCAGGAATAAAGAAATACAAATTAGTTTCACCGTCAGCTTTTTCTTTGCTGCCACTTTTTTTTACTTTTACGTCTTCTTTTTTGAAATTTTTAGGAAAATTTGTGCTCGTTTTTCGATTTAGAAGTTCAGGTACTTAATGTACCTGTTTTTAAATTTTTTTTAAAAACACATTACAATTTGGATTCTGTAAACACATTTCTGTCTTTGAGAATTGTTAATAGTTTCTACGACACAGAGTATTCGAACCAATGAAAGAGCTCATTAAATATAATAACACAAAATAAATCAATCATTGTGGTATCAATGATTGCCGGAAGCTGTAGTATCTCCCCGTGTTTCCTGAGACAATGAGGCGTAAGTTGCATTGATTGATTGATTTATGCGAAGCAGGGAGACTGCACAGATGTTACGGATATGGAGGAAGCGATTTACTACCACGGAGAATAAATGTTTGGGAAAGAAAAGTTACTGCTGCCATTAAAGTCAACCAAAGTATAAGCAGTTTGTGCAATTAATGTCAACAACTCCCGAAATCTAATGGAATTGGAGCTTCGAGATTGGAGATGGCACACAGTTAGTCCATCAGCATGGGTTGTGATGGTGGAATTGTCAAAGATTCTTAATGTATTTTTGCAGATTCTAACTGATTTAAAATGTGACGGATATTCGTGAACTTGCGGATTCGAACATTTCGTCGTTTAGTATGGATGGAATAGTTTTGAAAATGCAATAAAAATTAAAGCATTGTGGTGCATTTATATAACGAGACACTTTTCGAGTTGATATTGGGAGTCGTGAAATGATTTTCAAGTTCATACTAGTAGTGTTATTCGATGATTTACATTTGAAAATGGGAATGGTAATTTTGATGCAACATTGTGAACTTAACTTTCTTGAGAGTAGTTATATATTCGTAATTACTTGTCAGCGTAATATTTTTTTTTCAAAAAAAAAAAAAAAAAAAAAAAAAAAGAGTGGAAACACTTTTAACATATGTTAATAAGATGCTTTAAGAAAATGGCGTCAACCAAAATGCGTGGGTATAAAATAAAGGATACATGGTGTTAGGTTCAAAAGATTGACATTATAAGCATTGCGATTACAATAAATAGATTAAGTTTGCCTGAGGGGTACATTTATATTATTAAGATACATTTAATTTAATATTTTGTCGTCTGCTTTAATTTTAATTTCCGATCAGAATGTTATTGTTTGACGTTAATAATTTATCTTTTTCTCTTATTTTAATATTTCATTTAATAATTGATTTTTGTAACAAAATCGTCTCCTTTTATTCTTTTTGTTGTTAACATTGGCAACGTTTTTGCATTTTAGAATGTTTTTCTCGTGAAAATAAAAGTGATTTAAGAATTTGAAGAAGTCATTTTCTTTTCTTAATAGTAATAGCTTCTGTGGATGCTTGGAATCAGAAAGACGCTTACGCTAATTCATATTCATTTTGAATTTTTCTGCTTTTTCGAGAACTTGACAGAAAAATACTGTTAGCACATATTAAAATGAAATTAGCTCGCTAATTTCCTTTTTTTTCATTTTGGAAACTATGTATAGGAATTATTTCAAATTTACATTCATTACTTTTACAATACGAATATATACCAAGAAAAAGAAGTGTATGGAAAATATAAAGAGGTGCAATATTGTTACTTCAACTATTTACTTCAAATAACAAGTATTATGCTTCAAGATAACTATAATTCAAGGTATTGTATTTTAAATATATAAATGCATGTTTAAGGTAATGAATTTAATATCGCATTATTTACAAACTGTAAGTAAAATAATATATGAAATTCAGAACCTCTAACTTAAAATAAATTTACTATTTTTAGAATTATTGCTTTACTCATTGAGTAAACGGATGATAGATGATAGATCATAACGGATGATAGATGATATTACTAGTTCCTTTCTCACCCAAGAATTAACCAATATGTTTGAATTAAAACTTATAATTGATTAAAAACTTGTGAATTATTTTTATTTATTTATGAGTAATAATATCAAGAACAAAATGCATCACATTATTAACAATTTTTATATTGGATAATTTATATCAAACGCGATACTCTGTTGGGCATATTTTTAAAAGAAAACTTTTTGGAATCTGTGCGCGTGCATACATACACCTACCCACACACCTGCAAGCTTTTACTTAAGCATTTAGGATTATCAGAAGTAAGGTTTAAATTGAACAAAAAATTAAGATTATTTTCTAACACATTATTTACCTTTGAAACCTATTCCATAGTCGCATCTATGGGAATCTCGATCTTTTTTAAATTAAGAAATGTTATTTTAAAATTAAATTTACTAAGAGTTCTTGTTGTAAATAATTTTAATTGTTGTTTACATTTATTATTACATTCTTTTTTGAATTTTTTTTAGACTTTGTACTAATGATTGCTGATTAAAACTGCAATTTGTAGCTAAGTATTTGGTATTAAACAAGTTATTTATAAAACTCGTAAAATGTATGCAATCTATATTCTATGCAACTATGAATGCTACTTTTTAAAATTTATATTGGTTTAATTAATTTATATTTAATTTAAATTAATAAAATTAATATAAAATATTTTATATTAGCAAACTCTTTTTATGCTTAAAATTTATCAAAGTTTTTTTTTTTTGGTTTAATCATAACGAAAACTTCTTTTAATTTTGAATATAATACTTTAACTTATTTTTAAGGAAAATGTATGATTTATAAAATTATTTTAATGAAAACATAAAATTTAATTTTTTTACGAGCTTATCATTTGTATGATTCGATTAATTTTCTGCATATATTACATGTCGCAACATATAAATAATAAAATGAAAACATTTAAAAAAAAATCATATTTTTAATTTTGTTAAATTAAAATTCAAAATGATTTCTCTTCGTTTTAAATACGATACCTTAGAAAGCATATACATATAAACTCCGGTAAAATTTAAATGAAATTTTAACATAAATAAGCTGTTTCAGTCTAACAATGCAAAATAAACTCAAGGTATTAGTTATTTAGATTAATAGATATTATTTCACAACTTATTTCGAAAAGTTTTACTTTATTTTATGCAAGTAGTAACATGAAATCTGATAGATTTATCGGTTTCTTTGGGCATTTTTATCATGCAATTATATGGGTATGTGTGAATTGTTCTTGTCACGTGATACAGATTATATTAGAAAATAATTACATGTAAGAGACCATAATTATTTTTGTTTCAATGATTGTAAGTTATTACACTATTATCGAACGAATTAATGGTGTTAAAATTTTTATTTTATAAATATTCGAAATTATAAGAATAGAGTACAAACTTTACATGCTTTTCCTGAATTTTTTTTAAATGAAAAAAAAATTATGGTTTATTTCTTTGCGTGGCAGAGAAATATTCACGAAGGAATTATTGTGAGTCTATAATCAAAAACAATAGTACAACCTATAAAAAGAACAATTGAATTGAAAAAAAGAATTTTAAAATAAAGATAAATTCTACTATATAAATTCTATTTCCCTACTAACCGAATTTTACTTTTTTTTTACGTTTTCATTGTAGTGAATTGACAAGAAGTAAGGCGTATTTTATTTTGAAAATCTGAGTTTTTATATATTTTTTTTTTCAATAGTAGAAAATTTGACCGGACATTGAAAAGGGACCGGAACTTACAGAATTGTCCCTTAAATATAGGTATCCCTCACAAGAGGGGTACTACTGTACCAATATTATCGAAATGAGGGATTGTTGAGACGCTATATATAATATTAGGGGATAGTTCCCCCCCTCTTTTTAGGTGATGGTGATCGCTTATTCCTTTGAGAATAATTTTTTAGTAATTATTGGATCAAGTTGCCTTTGTATCCAAACATAATTATCTGAAGAATCCTAGTTAGATTCATAAGGATAATTTTGATATGAAAATTAATTACTTAGTAAAGTTTATTTAACAAAATTAATGTTTTACATTTATCCATTTATTTAGATTCCGTGTATCGAATCTTATTTAAAAATGAGAGGCAAATTGAGGAGAAAATATTACTTTATAGTTGATTCGAGTTTTAAATAACGATTCGGTTAAATAAAGATCTCGGTTAGTTGTAACAGGGTATGGCGAGTTTCTTCCTTCAACCAACCTTTCGGACTACTTTATTACGTTATTCGATTTAAGAATTTGGAACGTTAGGCCACTCGCGAACATTCCTTTAATTAACACCTGGTGCAATCTTTTGATTTTATTTTTAAAATTCCAAAACTATTCCAACGAAATAAAACGTGATTACACAGATTAGATAAACGTAAGATGTGTAAGAAATCGAATTAGAGATAGTGATATATGAGCGAAACTGAATTGAAAGGAATAGGAGATAACTCACGGGGTATAATCGGTAGATGTTAGTAAGTTAGAAATAAGAGTGAAGTACAGCAGTTCAACATCTGTGATTAAAATCGGTTAGAAGTGATTCCTGGTTAGAGTAAGCCGTAATTGGAGTCAAACCCGCAGTATTCCATAAATGCTGCACTCGAAAGGAATGAATTAGTAAGTTAGAACTTTTATTGTTTATTCCTAAGCTAGGATTCAGACACATTGAGAATTACATGGGGGGAGAGAGAGAGCGATTTTGCACAGTTTGTGAAGAAACTTAATTAACAATCCTTGTATTTTTCCGATGTTTCTTCAGCTGCAATTGTAATCTTATCGACTGTTTAATTAAGCTTTACGATGTGTATAGATTGAAATTA
This sequence comes from Nephila pilipes, assembly GCA_019974015.1. Taxonomy (NCBI): domain Eukaryota; kingdom Metazoa; phylum Arthropoda; class Arachnida; order Araneae; family Nephilidae; genus Nephila; species Nephila pilipes. The sequence goes on along the minus strand of BMAW01128405.1, from coordinate 3,197 downwards.
TGAGGGGTAGGAATTACAAACTTCACCTTGTGAATAAACCGTGACTTACGCAAATAATCATTGCTATTTTTTGGAAGTGTAGTGAATAGGAGATGAAAAGGAAATAGAAAGATTGGACGTGTTAAAAGTGCTATGAGAGGATAGAATTTTTGCGAGATTATAATTCACACGACACTGACGCCAGAAGATTAAGTGATCGGCGAAAAACTATTGTTTGACTCGGACCCAGTAAAAGATTATTATTCTTGATTCGACCTACTTTTGCTATTATTGAGGTAAGAAGAATTTGTAAATTGGGGAATTTCCTGCCTATGAATAATCCAAATTATTCTGAGAAAGGGATAAAAATAGTTTAATCTACAGGCTTATTAATATTTCCACCCATTATCGACCCTATACTTAGTATTAAATTTTAAGAAAATTAGAAGAATTAGAAGAAACAAAAATAGAATTAGTATTAAAAGAAGCAAAATTAAAATTAGAGGAAACGAGATCTAAATTCCTCCTCAGAGAGGTATTTTTTACGGTACGCTATTTTTACTATTACGTAGTTGGAGAAATCGCTAAAAACAATCGCTTGAAATTCGCGATCATATCAGATATAAATTAAATATGCTTTACACCAATAAATATGCTTTATTTCTCAGCTTTCCAATGGTCTATAGCATGTTCCCATCGATTGATGAAAAGAAGGAAACACTAAGAAAAAGCTTATAGGCCTCACTCTGTCTCACAGCCGGTATAAGAGATTAAATTTAAAAAAAACTATAGTCAAAGAGATTAAATGAGGTTTATTGTTTAGTTTAGTACATAACGGCGTTCTTAGACATTGTTGAGAAAAGAGAGAGATACTATGCTTAACCATATTTCTTAAAGAGGAATATCACCAACCACAGTTGCAGTAGTTTCACTAACTGAAAGTGGAGGGCATTTACGTTAGATTTTTTGTAGTATCTAGCATTGCAAATTATTTAGTTGGAATTTACATTGTATTCTTTTTTACTAATTTGTAAAACGATTGTGTTTACCTCTATCCAAGGTTTGTTATTTTTTTTTTTACTTTTCAAGTTTTGAGTCTGGGAAATTATTTAGTTATAAATAAAAGTCTGGTTTTTTAGTTTTTAATTCAATTTGTGTGAGAGTTGCTTTCTGTAGAGCTACAATAATTATACTAATTGAGATTAGACTTCATATGTTTACGAGTAAAATTTTGTTACTTTGGAAATCTTAACTTGCTTAATTTTTTTGTATCTCTCCTTAAATCCAGGGTAAATGAAATTCTTTATTAACATATTAAACTGTATTGTTCCATGCTCAAATAAATGTCTAAATTGTGACGGATCCTTGAGTCATTTTTCTACATATCCCAGGGTAGAGTATAAGTTCTCAATATTGATATTCATATTCAAAAGAAGTACAAAAAATTAACAGTAAAAACACGAATGATTAAACACTAATCAAAGAAAATAATTGTGGAATGTAATTTTTTTCCTCCAGATGATATACTTTAATTCTGAATATATGTGTTTTTATATTATCAGATTTTATGAAAATACAAAAAAGTAAGCTTAACCCCAAAATTTAAAGTATTTAACGCTTTTTTTTTGTTTCATGCCACGCATTATTGATTAGAATTTTAATACCGACTTTAGTATACCTTCGCCTAAACTTACAATATTTTTTAAATTGGAAAAAAAAAACCATCTAACGTTAATAACAACTGACTTCGCTATCATACAAAGAACAGGACATTTTAGTAAGCTATTCATTTGAATTTGAACCAATAAATTTTTTCTTGTGTGTGTGTGTGCGTATAAAATATTTCCTTTACTTTGTATCCAATTTGTGATGATAAATTGGAATTTTATTTTACCTGTTACAATGGAGAAATGGCGTATTTAAAAATATTTCAAAATTCTAAGGAAATAAATGGGTATGCGTGTTAAAACAACGCCAGTTTATTTTATTGTGTGTGCTGGGACATTTTTTTTCCTCTCTAAAATGTGTTCCAAGTTAGAGCTTACTTCGTGACCTGACGCAAAGACAACTTCAAAGTGTTTGTATGCCTCCAAAAGAATCATAGAAAGAATCGAAAGACATTTTAACTACTGAAGAATTTAGACATTTTCTATTGAATCCATCTTCAACTTTCTGAAGTATCTTTGTTTCAATTTTATGTTTAGCCCTTTAATTAAAAATTTTTAAAAAAAATTCAAACTGCTGTAACGAATCTGCTTTATGCGTCAAAATGTTGCTTGGCGACATAATTGGCCATAATTGGCGGGAATTCTAAACAACAACCCTTTGAGTTCTTTGCACCAGAGTAATGACCTGTAACTGGTCTCACAAACACTTCTGAGAGCTCTGCTCGGTATTTTTACTCATTTATTTTTTTTTCTATTTTACAATTTGTATACTACACACGCTGGGCGTACTTTTTTTTCTCTCTTTATTTTCTCGGACAAGTTAATGACATCTCGTCACGCACACGTTTTTTTTTTAACTTGATTGTTTCAGTATTTCTCGAAGAGGATTTTTTTATTTTGTTTTTTTTTTCTCCTTTTATGAAAGAGTTGTATTACCTTCACTTGCTTTAAATGGATGTATGTTTTTCAAGGTCAAACTGGAAAAAAAAAGAGGATTTTTTTTCTTTCTTTTTGAAAGCGAAAGTATGTTTTTGGGAAAAGAATGGGAAAAAAAAAGTGAAAGTATGTTCAGCTTGAGTGACTATGAAAAAACTTTAACGTTGTTTACTCTCTATTTTGGAATTTTTTTAGAGGTTCACAGAAATAGATTCAAGATAAGGGCATGTATTATTACTTAATTTTTGCTGGATTTTCTCATAACATTAAACATTATTAAACAGCTATAAAACCGTGTAAAAATAAGAGCTATTGAAGATGTTAGTCGCAAATTAAAAATCAAAAACACAATTTCAAGGTCAAAACGAGCATGTCGAAGAAAAAGCGAATTAAAATGTTTCAAATCTGACTTTATATTTTTTTCAAAATTGTAATTAAATAGCTTTATTTAACACTTTGCTCATGAAGGTTATTTAAATAAATAATTTTAAAAAGAACAAAAATACAAATCTGTCTTATATCGTATATGGATATAGCAATATTTATGGAAAAAAGTTGCAAAAAATATTAATTAAACTAAAGAAGTTATTTGTGTTATAATCATTTGAGTAACAC
>BMAW01128401.1:0-20733 GCA_019974015.1 Nephila pilipes | reverse complement strand
TGTATCACCCTAAAAGGTGATTAACAAAAGGTGTTATGTTGATGAATAAAAAAAAAATTTTGGAAAAAAAATGTTGTTTTCAATGTTAGACTCGGAAGTTATTGATCGATGTGTTAATCACAATTGAAATACTTCTCACCACTGTGAATGCGAAGATGTGATCGGAGATTAATTTTTTGAGAAAATCCTTCCCCTCAGATATCACAATTAAAAGACTTCTCATCACTGTGAATGCGAAGATGTGATCGGAGACTAATTTTTTGAGAAACTCCTTTCCCGCAGATATCACACTTGAAAGTTTTTTGTCCAGTATAAGCACGAAGATGATCTTCGTATTTAGATTTTTTGGTGAATTGCTTCGAGCACCATTTACACTTTAAGAGTTTATCACCAGTATTCATTCGACTATGTTCATTCAGTCCTTTTTTTTTAAGCGTCGGATTTACCACAGATCTTACATTTATAACTATTGTGTGCTTAATTTCACAGGAAACAAGATCCATTTATGAATTCCTAGCCCATTGATGCTGTTCGGAAAAAAGACATGCTTTTGGAAATAAATATGTGTCTCTTTATAAATCCTTTCCCCCAGGGCAGGATGTGAGAAACTTGTGGAATAGAAACCATCTTTCTACTCCCAATTTTCGGTACAAAATTCAAAACACTGTATCTTGCGATATACCAGTGGCTTCAACTATTTCGTGCACTTTGATTTGTCGATCACTCAAAGCCATACCGTGCAGTTTGTCAATCATTCCGGGAGTAGTCACTTCCAATTTACGTCCCGAAGGACATCATCTTCTGTGGATATTCTTGCACTGAAAGTCATTTTTCCAAATGTAAGCAGTTGCAAACACAGGAACAGATGTGTCTTCATCCAACTCAACCTTGATTTTCTTCGGTCTTAAGCCTTTTAAGTATGCGAGGGGAGGAGGGAAACACAAAAATAACCAGACTTTTGCCCTGATAAGTTAATTTGTTAAGTTTCTTACAAAATCCTTCAGCCACCTTCAAAGTACTATCCATTAAATACGATGCACTCATACAATCTTTTTCCAACTATTTGAAGCTCCTATGGAATTCTTTTAATTTGAAATCACTCATTTTCTACTGCGATTCTGTTGTTACACCTTACATAATCGGAAAACTTTCCTTTTTAATTTTTTTTTTATACTGGGGAAAAGAAAAAAAAATCACACGGGGCTCGACTTGGCAAATATGGAGGGTGGAGAGTGATAGTCCTCCCTGAGAGCTTAAACAGCTGATCACAGACAAAGCTATGTGTGCTGGGACGTTGTTATAACAGAGAATCTAACCAGAGTGCCGGGCGTTTTTTTCCGCACATTCTCTCGCAAACATCTTCCAAACAGAAGTGTTCATTAATAGTTTGACCAGAGGGTACAAATGTCTTGTGCACAATTCCAAGAACATCAAAAAAGACAATGATCATCATATTCTCAATCGGTCTCACATGTCTTACATATTTTGGTCGAAGAGGATAGCTGGAGGTCTTCCAGTGGCAAGACTCTTACTTTGTGTCAGAGACATATCGGTAACACCAAATCTCATCACCTGTGATGATCTTGGTCCAAAAGTTTGAATCACTTTCAAACTGATTTTTCAAAACCAGGCTGTGTGAATTTCAGATTTTCGGTTTATTCGATCCTTTAAGAGCAAGCGAGGAAAAAATGTGCCTGTAACATGCCTGGTTATAAATCTGCAATCAAAATCTGTTAGCACGAGTTCCAACTCCCTCCTGAGTATTTTGAAATTCCTTCCATCATGAAACAACGATCCTGGTTAGCGGAATTTTTTTTAACTTTTTCGTCGTTTCGATATGGTGAAGTACGCACTGAGCTAGCAGGTCTTCAATACTCACCTCACCACGTTTAAAGCGCATAAACCACAAAAGAAACTTGTATATGGTTCATAACATCCTTCTTGAAAACCTGTTGAAGCATTTGATGAGTTTTTGTAGGAAACTTTTGAAACAGGAAGTGAAATTTCAAGCACACCCTTTGTTCCTTTAAATCTTCCTTAACGATTTCGAGGGAGGCAAACGAGAACAGTTGAGAACAACGACACTATTATCAAAAGTCAACATTCTTCGCAGACGGTGCTAGGGCAACAGATTTGGGAAGGTCTCTTCAAGAACTAAAAGGCAGGAGAATTCTCTTAAACGCCTAGAAATAGCCGCGTGCTTTCACAATCCGATTATTCTTAGGTCCCTCCCTCGTAAGTGTTTAACCACTGCTCGAAACTCAGTCCCTCCTATTTCTCTAAATAAACATAAATTTCTCGTTTCAATCGAAAATAAAAATAAAAAAAAAGGAGGAAATGAATGAGATTTATACATGTCTCTAGTGAGTCATAATTCTTACTTTTTATAGAGCACCATCTCTTAGATTTTCTAAGGATTTACTGAACGATCCTCGAAAATTAGGTATTGTTTTAAGAAATATATATTTAAAAATGGGGCTTGTCTACTTTTGAAAAACATAAAAACATGAAATTTTCAAAACAGTCAGAATTTTTACCTATTGATTAGAGATATTTTCAATTTACGATCAGTTATTTTTTTTCTTCAAGTTTTTCGTCAGGCACTTACTTTAAAATTAATTTTTTTCTGTTGCGTATGTTTGATTCAAATATATGTTCGACATCACTATCTGATGTATAATTGAAATAAGACGTAGAGATAGACAATATCTTCTGAGATGAAACTATAAAACGATTCCGATTTTTAGAAAGAATTTATTTCAAAAAGAGTAAGAAACTAGCTTAGTAAAACGAGAAAAAAATGCAATATTTGTTACAAAAGAAGTATTTAAAATAATCATTCGTTTGGTATCGGTAAAAATGCAGATGTTAAGTAACGTTTTGTATACGAAGAATATACTATTTTTTAATTAAATGACTTTTAAAAATTCTCAAACGAATTTATAGTTGTTAAATATAAGTAAATATCGTTCAAACGAGTCTATGGTTCAAAATATAAGTAACCTATAAGTAAGATTATTTCCAGTGATTGTGATGCGGACATTTTGTCACAGACAGACAAAACAGAACTTTGCTTTTCTCCGCGATTCGAGGATTACTACACTCGGTGTTCATATTAAGTTTTGTTACTTCTTGATTAAGTAGTCCTTATTGTATATTTTTCCTCATTAATTTTAAACTTTGTTCATGTTTTTTCACTAAAATTTCGGTAAAATTTCAATAGTGCTTCTGAAAATTATTTCTCAAAGTAAGCGCTTCTTTATATACATGTTTCTATAAATGATAGGAAAAAGTTAATTAAAAACACTAATTTAAAAATTTATTGCAGCTTAATTAATAATCTGAAATTTTATCAAAATTTATAACATTATTAAGAAAACTTTTTATTGTGTGTTTTGTCTTCTAATTTAGGCTTGCGATTCACACGCCCCGAATGTTACGCCAGTTCCTTTCGATACTCCTCCATCCCTACGGAACGTCCAACGCCAAGGCGTGCCCTCCCGAAAGGGTTAAAAGCCAAAGTAGCTTAATGTTATTGATTGTACAATCAAGGTCAGCTATTTTTAATCGCTTCAAGGGTTCGAATGGCATTTTAATACCCATCGTGTACCAGGGTGACGCTCAATGTCCTCTCGTTGCTGTGAGTTGTCAGTTTTGAACGATAGAAGTACCAAATGAACCGATCTTTTTTTAAATTTTTATTTGTAATATTTAAGAAGATTTAAAGTAAAAACATTTAATAAACAGTTAACTATAATTTTAAAGCATTTTAAGAATGTACATATTTGAATTTATACAAATTTTAAGGTAAGTGAGATTGTGTGCTTCTAAATTTATTTCGATTTATTACCAAAGGGAGTAAATGACAATAATCTTGAAAATTTCATTTTAGAGTAATATAATTATTTGTAAAAAAAATACACATCAGACATAAAAGAAAATACGAGGCCTGTTTTTTAAGTAAGTACCGTTTTGCGATTCCGCAGCCGCAGCGTTCCGGTCGGCGTTCCGCGCATGCTCGCTGGTTACCTACATCTCTTGTCTACGCACTGACGCCATTACAGTCTGATTCTTCATTGTATACGTTGTTTACTGACTGTTTAAGATGCCTCCGACAATCGTGAGTCCCGCTGATTGTGAAGTACGGGCTGTTATACGATTTCTTAGTACTAAAGGCGTAAAACCGATCGATATTCATCGTGAGATCTGTGAAGTATACGGACAAAACATTATGAGTGATGGAATGGTAAGAAAATGGGTGAGAGCATTTAAAGATGGCCGCACAAATGTGCATGATGAAGAACGGAGTGGGCGTCCTTCGGTCGTTAATGAAGATTTGGTGCAGAAAGTGGACGAAAAGGTGAGAGAAAACAGACGCTTTACAATTTCATCATTGTCCGACTGCTTTCCTCAATGTTCTCGTAGTGTTTTGTATTGCATTGTGACCGAGAACTTGAATTACCGGAAATTGTGTTCACGTTGGGTTCCAAAAATGTTGACGGATTTGCACAAAACTCAACGTTTAGGCAGTGCATTGACTTTCCTTGAGCGGTACCGCAATGAAGGTGAAGATTTTTTAGAACAAATTGTTACTGGTGACGAAACATGGGTGGCCTACGTCACACCAGAATAGAAACAACAATCCATGGAATGGCGACATTCATCATCACCCAAAAGAGTGAAGTTTAAGCAAACAATTTCTGCCCAGAAAATCATGTGCACAGTTTTTTGGGACAGAAAAGGAGTATTGCTAGTGGAGTTTCTGCCTCGTAATGAGACAATCAATGCAGCGTCTTATTGTGAGACATTGAACAATCTGCGTCGTGCAATCCAGAACAAAAGACGTGGCAAGTTGAGTAAGGGTATCGTTTTGCTGCATGACAATGCCCGTCCACATGTGCCTAATCGGACCAAAGATCTCATCAAATCTTTTAAATGGGAAATTCTAGATCATCCTCCATACAGCCCTGATCTGGCGCCCAGCAACTACCATTTGTTCCTGCACTTGAAGAAACACCTGGGCGGTCAGCGTCTTCAAGACGATAACGAAGTCAAAACCTTTGTGATACAGTGGTTAACAAGTCAGGCGGCAGAATTTTATGAGGAGGGTATTCAAAAACTGGTGCCACGTTATGACAAGTGCCTCAATATTCACGGAAATTATGTAGAAAAGTAGATTAAGGTACAGGCTTTCATGTAAAAATAAAATTATTGCGATATCTTTGCACGTCTTTTTTTAATTTCAAAAAGGTACTTACTTAAAAAACTTGCCTCGTATTTTCCGATTTCGGTTTTTGAAGAAAATTATAAAATTATGGTAATAAAAATGTCTTTCATTTTGGAAATCGATATTTTTACATAAATATTAGGCTTTTTAATAAAAATTTGAGGCAATTTATTGGAAATTTGTAACATTCCAATGTTATACAATAAATTTAGTCTAAAAAATATTCTGACCTTATTTAAAAAAATTTTAAAAAAAATAAGTATGCTGAGGGGCGTTTGTTAAAAGTGGATATTTTAATTGGGCTTCTAAGGTTTACCGTATTTTTGAGGAAGCCAAGCGATCATCGATGAGTCCGTCCATTCTTTGGTTCGAATCCTAGTGCTACTAAAGATAATGGGATTGAGTGATTGGTTTTTATAATGTCGCACTAGAAGCAACAAGAGGGGCATTGACAACGGACCTCGTAATTTTCAACACCTGTAAAGTGACGAGGAAGACAACTGAGCTGGGACTTTCCTTTCCAAACTTACACGGGATGACTTTGAGGTGCAACAGATTTAACATGCTCGAGCGCCAGCTACATGGAGGGTCCTTTGTATCATCAAGGCTCGAACCCAAGACTTAACGAAAACCGCCGTCAGTGAATTCACGACATGACCGCAAGGCTTCCTTAGCCACGCCGCGTAATGGGGCTGACACGTTAACTCTGTCGAGTCTCGAGACGTCGTATCTTGACCGAGGAACAAAATGCAATGCTCCTCAGCAACAATCTGTTACTTCCAAGTGCTATATTAATAAACAATCAATTAATCATTCCGAGTTAAACTTTGATCAACAGATGGAAATGACATTTTGCATTACGAATTACTTGAAAACGGTGTGAGAAACAATTAAGTTGCGAAATAGTAGGGAATGGAAAACATCAAATGAACATTCAATGCGGTTTTCTTCTCTTTGTAAGAATAATAATTATGCAATAAACTTAAGGTGATAATAATTAGATCCTTTTCACAGTTGGGATAAAGTAAAATTATTATAACTAGTTATATGGATTGTGACTGTCTATTAACGCCGCACTGAGGAGCAAAGGGAGGGCTATTGGCGACGAATATCATTTCACTTACCATTTTCTTGCAGGAACCTCTTGGTCAAAGAGAAGAAAATATAGGATATCAAAGCTTTATCCAACTCAAATGTACACAATTATTGTTGTAGTTCTATTTTATCACAATAGAAACATCTGATTAAAATAATAAATGGTAAGGTGTTAAATAAAAAAGTTTTTTTTTTACTTTCTAAAATATATTCTATGAACAATAAATAAAGCAACAATATTTTTAATTATACCGAATTAATAAAAATAAATTTTTTTAATGATTTGGCTATGATTGTTTATTATTGCAAAATAGTTTTACGTCTAGAATAATTAAATCTGCAAACTAATGTCATTTTCAGTATCCAGTCTGAGTCTGTACTTTTTTTTGTCGCAGCACAGAAAGAGAAAGATCTTTCACAAGCAGAGGTTAAAACAAATGACAATAGATGTTTCACAATTCTTTTCTTAATTTCAGAATATTCTTTTTTAATGTCAGATCAAAAATGCATAATATCAACTTGACTAAATTTTAATTTCGTTTGATTGACGGTCAATATATCAATTTGTTGTTCTCTTTCTTTTATTAGGAGTTAGAACGTGTAACAGTCGTAAAAAAGATTTTGGATCAAAGATAATTTTCTTTTAGAACAGAGAATTTAGGAAATGATTTTTTGTTCTTTTTTTGTAGATCTGATAAATTTTGGACCAAACCAATTTTTATCGGCCTTACTGTTACCATCTACTAAAATATTATGCAAATCAGGAAAACATTCAATATTATCCTTCAAAATGCAATTTGTTGGAAATATCGATTTTAAATGAGTGGCGTCAATTCTACCTCATACCTTGAAATAGTAAAACAAGTGGCCAAATCAGTGGACGATTCTTTACCTGAACCAAAGAATGCAGACTAATATCTGATATAATGCGTCTCGATTAATGTATTTTAAGTACGTGACTTTAGCGAAATGTAAGAATTTTTTAATCCATAAAATATTTATTTATATTTATTTTTACAAGGAAACTGTCTTTAAGAATTTGTCTTTTATAAAAATTAAAATTTTACTAAAATTGTGGCGCTTTGATTAAGCAATTAGTAATCTTCTGCGGAACCCGTGTTGAAGCCCTAGGGTTCCGCTGAACCTAAGTTGAAGACCTATGATTCATAGTATTAATCTGAGGGAAATAATCATTCAAACATGGAAGGTATGGTATTTATTCAAAATCGAAAATCCTGCAACCAAGATCTTTAAGAGCACGCCTTTCCCTCCAAAAAAGACCATTTAATGTCGAAATTCAAGTAGCTGCGTCTATAATTTATTCCGGGACAGTAATTTGATTTCTAGGTGCAAAATATATATATATATATGAAATATGTCCATATTTCAAAAGAGTAACTTAAACATTCTGGAGTTTTCAGGATTCATCTTGATAAAGTTGACAATTTTGGCTTCTCTATGAAGAACGTTTCTCAAATTTAGAAGCAAAGGCTTGAATGGTCTGTGAATACAGCAGTGAGTGATTTTATTTTGGCCTGATTTCTGCTACGTGAGCACGTGGGCCTAGGAAACGATCCTCCATTCAGTTTAAAGCAGGTTCAGCCGAATTCATTTTTATCTTTGAATTCCTTTTTTAAAATTTAAATCAGCATCTGTTGTTTGAAATATGTATTTACTAATCGAAAGATATTTATAAGAATGAAAATAACGAATAAGAAAAAAAGGAGAATATTTCGAATTCTAAGCTATTAAAATAGATAACAAATATGAGTTGTATAGAATATTGCAGAGAGTAATACACATTCTGTATTCCGATTTAGATATGGGGTCAGTTCACGGGAGGAATCAATAGTTCTTTTTTTTCCCCTTGTCTCTTAGGGATTTACATTAATTCCTGTTTAGGTTATTGCACAGTAAAACAAAAGCCACATTTCACTGATGCACGAGTAAAGGGATCAAACGTGAATAGATCAGAATCAAGCAAAACTCCACTCAGATCAATCAATAATTTCTTAAAATTCTTAAATTTTGATATATTTATTCTGATACTTAAAAAAAAGAGCAGTCGGTTTATTTGTATCTCTATCTTTTTTGACAAGTATAAATATCAGGTTTCTTTGTTTGAAGTACTAGATGTAAGAATGAATAATGGGGAAAATGTTATTTTCAACATATACGTACCGAATATTTTAAAAAAATTTACGCTTTACGTGTAAATAAAAAAAAAAGTTTCGCTTTAAGTATGTCTTTTCAAAATGAAAAATAAATAAGACTAATATTTTTAGAGTGTTTTAGAGACCCTACTCTCACCCACCTACATACTCACAAATTTAAGAAGTTTTCCGATTCGTGGTAGAAACTCAATATCAACTACCCCATAGCGCTGAACTCCAAATCTTATTTGTTTTAATGTCCTAGCTCTTAACTACAGATTTAAAGATTTCTGCAACCCAAAAATTTCCACTGCACGTGAGAACCTGAGGAGCTGTGATTGAGTAGTGGTGAGGCTGAGGGCACAAGAAAATTTGTCGGCGATTTGTGTGCTCGCACTTTTCCACAACATTCGCCATTCTTTTTCGCAACAGTTGGATAAATTTTAAGAGGTGTTGGATAAAGTGAGTAGCCACAAACGTTGGGAAGAAGAAATGGAAAATTGTCAACGTTTGGAGTCAGATCAACCGCATGCTCTACTGGTTACAGAGCTCGATGTAACTCCCAGTGGTCAGTTTCCTGGTGGTCATGGATGAAGTATCACGACCGGCGGTATTCCCCGTGTCATGGATTCGAGCCATGAGGCCATTATAACCCGTCGTGTAGCGGGGCTGATGCATATGAAATCTTTAGTCTTCCCGTTAGCATGATGTGGAAGTTTGCAGAGGGAGATTGCAACTCAGGTGTCCTCATTGTCACGTGACCATGATTTAAAATTTCGAGGCCCTTCGTCAATAGCTATCGAGTTGCTTCTCAGTAGGATGTTCATAAAAATAACCACTAAATTCTACCTTGTCTCATAAAGATAATACGGGACCACATTTCAACTGAGTACACTAAACAATTGTGCTTCAAAACATTTAGCACAACCAGTTGCCGAGGTGTTAAAATCGTAATTTCATGGGCGGCAATGTATCTACAGAATCGCGAATTCGAATCCTGATTACTCCATATACTCACTATTTTTCTGGACAGAGTGCATTTTAAATATGTCGAGCCTCAAAGTCTCACATTTGCGAGATGTTTAGTGAGTAACTGAATTAACATGTGCTAAATAGTTTTAAATAAAAAAATTAGACAGAAAAAGAACAAGATAGTAAAAAAACGGTTTACAAGAACAACAGAGAATAGGATTAGTTATGGGTCACCACCGTATCAATGATACGAGCCCCCATAGCTACAGGGCCCCCTGACGTGTGTAAGCAAAAAGTCGTAAAATGTTATCGATGATCATATTAAGAGTTCCTTTTTTTACGTTTATAAAATAGTATCTCACTGGCTTAAAACGGTATAAGTTTTCCGTGTGAATTCTGAATCTCAGGTCCCGCAATCAGAATAGTTTAAAATCTGGTAAAATTACTCAAAATAATGAGAAGACAAGGAATGGTGTGAGCTCGAAATGTAGGAATAACTTCTCATTCAAAGCGGATCGACAGAAAGATCATTTGAAGTGAAATACAAATAACACTCAAGATAGCAAAAATCCATTCAGAATGTTATTTGCTTGTAAATGACAATAATAGATTCGTCTGTTGATTAATTGACTATAATAAACATTGCACTAAGAAGCAACACGAAGGCTTGGCCCTTAGTCGGAATTTTTTTCAGAGATGGTCCAGTGAAAAAGAATATTGTATTTTATTTATCCCGGTTCACTTTTATTTCTGTAACATCCAAAAGACCGAATGTACATTCATGGTCAGCAAGGGCACGATAACTGGTTCCCGTTCCGAGAAAAGATAGGACCATAAGCGCCAGAAATTTTCCGTCACCCTCCAAGTCTATAGTTAATTATTTTTTTTAACGAGTATTCGTGAATACTCAACGTTAGTCGCTTTGGGGGGGGGGGGGCGTTAAAGAAGAATTTAGGCGCATCGGACAAAAGTGATGAATAGCACGATCAAGATTTACGACATGCTTAAATACAAATAAAAAATGGGACAGAATGACCCTGAGAAAAAGACCCCTATTCGAAGAAAACTGAGGAAATTTTGCGTCAATTTGACTTCCGAACTGATTTTTTTTAGCTTCCTGCGCTCATACAGACAAATAGCAGAACCGAGTTTAAACAACAAAAAAGGTAACTATATTTTCATTTTCAAATTCTCTTTTAGATTTTTAAGTTTTAATGCCTAGGTATTTTAATCATTGCGTAAGATAAAGTGAAAAAAAATATTTTGTTGCATTTGTGTTATTACTATTTTATTTACGTATTTGTTTTCCGTAAATAACTGTCATCAGTTTCTTAGAATATTTTCATGATGATTAATATATTTAAGTGGTTTTCGTAGCTTGAATCTTAAAACATTTTCGATTGGCATTGTTGTTCAAATGAAAAAAATATTATTTGATTCTCGTATAAAAACAATTTCTTTAGTCAATTAAAAAAATCGGTAGTAGTTCATTTAAAATACAAAGCATTAATGAGCTTTTAAGATTATTCATTAATTATTTACCATACTTAAAAGAATCCTAACAATAACTCGAAATTGAAATAAAACTTTGTTTTATTTATTGTGTTGATTTTTTGTTTGTAATCCTAACTTATTACGATGATTTTGTTTAGTAATAAATGAACCAATTTATAATTTCTAAATATTTAATTTATATTGCTTCAAACTGTTAAAAGAACTTTCAAAGAAAAAAAGGATATTAAGTTTACTTAAAGATACACTTTCTTTCTTTTTATTGAGGTGACATGTGATATAAACACATGATTTTTCTAATATACTTTAAAACTGCTAAGAGAACCATTATTTTGTAAGATTAAATTTGAAAAGCAAAAATTATTTTATCTTTTTGCTTTTATTGACATTTTAAGAGTGATTTGCATGCGATACTTCCTTGATTAAGATCTTTTGCAGGACCATTTGAAAGAATATTCAATGCAATCTAATTATTAAGTATGTGTATAATTAATTATAAAAATACTTAAAAATCGTATAATTACTTTAAAATGTATAGTTTCTTTAAAATGCACAATTTCTTTAAAATATTGTATGACATTCTGAATGCTTCAAATAAAGTTAATGAAAATGCATCAATAACAATCTATAACTATATTTAAAATCTTTAAAATAGGAAACAATGTCAAAACTATGGCAGAAATTACTTATAAAAAGTACTTAATAAAATGTTTATTTTTACAGAACAATAATAAATGTTGAAAAATATAGGTATTTTTTTGAATTGCTCCTAGTTTAAATCTATTTAATTAAAGTGGTAGCAAAATACTATTAATTAAATGTATTAAATGTAAAAACCATTTAATTAATAGTATTTTGCTATCACTTTAATTAATTTTTTTTACATTTAACACATTTAATTAAAAATCTATTTAATGAAATGGTAAAAAATATGATAAACAGTTTATAAAGTAGATAACAGATTTCAAACAAAATAGAAATGTGAAAAATTATTCAATATGTAGTAAGGTTGTATAATTTGGAGAAAGGGAACTTTGAATGTAATTAATATATAAATTTAATTGAAAAATTGTGGATTTCTTTTGTGATATTGCGGCTTTTGCCAAAACGTTTTGAGTTATCTTAGAAGTTTCAAATTATTCTGGATATGTTTTATTGTTCTGTTTTGTCAAAAAGTATTAAGATTACTGAAAAAACAAAAAAAACTATTATAATAATAATACTAAACCAGAATGTGTAAAAAACATTTATATTCCGTTAATGTTTTATTAACTTATACTTAGAAACTTTAAAAGGAAACTTTACAAATTAAGAGTATTGTGATTGTTTTTCTAGTTTTTAAAAGAAACCTTAGAATTTTCGAAAACTTACCCTTAAATGAGATATTTTAATAGTTTGGATTATAAGTAATCCGGAAGCTAAACGAGTTTTGTTCTAGAAATGAAACTATGATTTCTATAAAGAATAAAAGAATGAAACAAAATATGTTTGTATTAAATCAGAAATTTGATAATTCAATCAGAAAACTTTAAAAAAGGATTAAATGTAGTTAATTTTATGAGAGTTTGGAAAAAAAATTAAAGAGCTTAAGATTATTATTTTAATTATGAAAATATTTCAAGGAAAAAATTTACACATTACAATAATAAGTAAAAAACTTTAAAAAGTTTGAAAAATTTAGATTCAATTAAAAAAGAGTATAGTTGTTTTTTAATTCAAAATTTATAACTTTATTTTCAAGCATTCAAATTCCTTCCACACTGCTACAGCGAAATAAATTATCTGACTCGGAATCGGAAATAGTCCCTCGGCCAGACACGAGGCTTTGTCCAAGCAAAGCAAAAAAGGCCCATTTGTGCTAAACTCGCCGATCATCCAAGATATTACCGAAGTTTGTAAATTCCTGTCGGCGTTTAGTATTCGCTTTCGGTTTTATACGGTGCGGTGCGTTTTGTTTTATAATATTAATATAAGGTGCTCGTATAAAAAAATAGGTTAAATTTTTTTTTTGTTTCATATGTGGTCTCACACGCTTAGTTTCCGAAAAAGAAGTAATTTATTTTCAAACTTTTCAGGGCAGAAGCATGAAACGTTATCAAAGTGGAGCGGGAAAAAGAAAAAAATTTAAACGAAAGCTGGAAATAGCTGAAAGTCAGAAAAATGCACTGCATAAATTTTTAGGCACTCTACTTCAGTTCCCTCGTCATCTATCTCAGATAATTACCGATGTACCTCAACCTCCAATATTTTTCCAGAAGCAAGTACAAGTGAAGCGAGACTCTTTATTCCCACTGACAGTGAACAAAATAAAGGAGACGACAGTGAAAAAGGGGACAATGAAGAAGTTCAAAGCAATAATGAGTCAAATCGTGATATGGAAAGTGAAGAAGAAAAAGATAGACCAGAAAGAATTATCGATCTTGACGTATATTTACAAAGCACAAACATTTAAATTCCTCTAAATTTGTAAGTCACATTCTCTGCTTTCTCGTGCGCAACACGTTTTTCTTTCTTGGTGTCTCATTTTTTTCTGGAACCTTTAGTTTCAGATTCAGAATGATGCTTTGAGAGAATCAATGCAATTTTTCTCCAAACTATTGTATTGTTTAGTATGTAATAACTTGGAATTATTTCTATCTCCTCTAAAACTTTAAATAATTCATAAAATCTATCATTAATTTAGGCAAAGGTTAAATATTATCCTACGTATAAAGGATTGTGCTTTAACAAAAACATCTTTCGTTATAACCGACCATCAGACATTGTTAAAGCCTTCATTGGTATTTTGATTAAGTCTATGAAGACATTTGAAGAACCCTTTTCATGACACATAACTTCATGTATATGGACTTAGTTATATTTATTATATTTGGATGTTGACCCATACTGGTATCTTTGTTAAGGATTCCTGAAGCAATAGGCGTTATTATTTACACCAATGTCCACACCTAACCTAACCACACCTAATCTATGACACTTTACTTGCATTAGTTTCAATTCACTTGAACAACATTGGGCAAGAGCAGTAAATGTGGCCCTTTTCATATTGGATAAATTTCCGACATTGGATCTAATAGCTATCCCGTAACACTTTTACAGTTTATTTATAAAATTTTCTGTCAGGTTTCCCTTGCCATCAAGTACTATTCTATAAGCATTTAATTTGCGAAGGAGTGTTCCAACTCTTTTTAAATTTGTCTGATACACTAGACCTTTTTCACAGTTTTCTTGCCTTAAATATTTTGAACTGTATTGAATCATTGCGATATTCCATCATTGTAGTAATCGGTGTATCGAAGAGAACGTAAACTTTCAGATCGTTGAAGTATACTATAAACGATAGCTAACTTGTTACTCGATTATCCATTGTGATTTAGACAATAAAGATTGGACTTATGCTGTGGTAAGAGTGAGATATTATCTTACAAGTTCTACAGAACTGGGAAATGATTTCAATATCAAGAATTTTACCAGTTAAAACTGAAATTGCTTTCACAAAACTATTAAATGATGATTAACCTCGAAGTTGCCATGCTCCATCGAGAAACACTGCAAATTCTAAGAATTTTTATGCTGATTTTTAAATTGCGTAATAACAGCTTTTGCAAGCCACGTTCATTGAACACTTAGCGACAGATGCAGGAGTATGAATCATTTTTTTTTTCTTGATGTCTAAATGACATTTTCGACTTAACGTATATATTTGAAGTTGCAGTAATCTTTTTGCCCAACTGTGTACCCTTTTCCAATGAGTCGAAGTGCATTCATAAATTTATTATTTACTTCATTGTTCAGGTTTTTTTTTTCTTTTTAGATGTACAAATCCCGAAAGAGAGATATATATTTTCACAATCTATAGTGAAACTGAACTGCAAATACGTTTTAATTTAATATGACGTTGCTAACCATTTGAGAGAGAATTGGATTCTTTATATCTTAAATGATATGTCGTGCAGCAATCTTTACACGTTAAATTATAGAGGTCAATATCAGCACGGTGCATTGTGTTGACAATTTAGAGAGTGGGTTACAATCCCCATTATCGTTCTCGTCATTTGATATAAAATCAAAATTATATGGCCTGTTAACGATAACTGGCTCGTTGCTATAATATAATCGATCAATTTTCACGAGTTAAAACATTGAAAATTAGATGAGCGTATTGCTGTGGCACATTTAGAAAATTGAATTCGTGTGTTTAATAATCTTCTAGTTTGATGTATTGGGAATACAAAAAGTATAATAATAATTAAAAATATAAAATTTACACGAGTCTTAGAGGAATATACAGCATTACTAGTATGTAATATAACTCCAACAAAATTAATAGTTGTACGATTCTGAATCTCCTTTTTCTCACAGGATTCGATACATAACAAGACTATTGAATGAGGACACTATACTGCCTTTCATAAAAGTTAACGAAGTATGATATCATATACAATTAAAAAAAGCAAAGCATTTAATTACATTTAAAGTTTAATTGAATTATAATCATAAGGAATGCTGAAGAATAAAAATGTGGAATACAATAGGTAAAGCTTCATACCACAATCAGGGATCAAAAAAATACTACAGAAGAGAATCGTAAGTCATTTTGTGTTACTGAAAGAATCATTAATAATTGAAGCCTATCTTCGCATCGACACTTCTAGTGCTATGTCACTGTTCATAATCAAGTATTTCAGCATTTAATTGTTACAAGCAGTTCGTTGGAAGCACTTCTCATTGGTGTACATAAAAATAGAATTTCCTGTTATCATCCTTTCTGTTTTTTTCGCCAACACTTTTCATTTCAACACCGTACATTACAGCACATAAAAAAATGTTATTTATGTGTCGTATACTCCCTTAAAGCTTGTCTTCATTTCAGGGATATCCCTAAGGATTCTTAGAGAGCATATAGATTGAAGCATATGATTACCTTAATTTGAGCAACCATATTTTCATAAAAAGAGTTAAAAATTGATCATCCTTCTAGGATATTTAAATCACTGATTACAGATGTAAAAGATTATTTCAGTACTTGAATAACAAAAAACTGCACATAAGTTAGCTAAGAACAACTAACACAGATGTATGAACATTTTAAGCATCTGGATATGATTCATCAACCAAAAACATTAGAATTTCACAGCATCGTTCTTATGAAAACGTCATAGAAGCAAAATTAAATATTTCCGTAATCATTGTTTATTGTCCTTCTCAACGCATTCGAACAAATCGCAAACGACTTTTATTCTTAACTAAATTTGGACAAGGAATATTGAAGAAAAACTTTATTCAAAAAGCAATTTCAATATTAAAATTAAATAATTATATGGACATTAACCAAATAAGATGAATTTATGAAGTGTGCAATCAAATATTTAGAAGAAGCGACAAACAATTTTGTGATCATGAATCTAAAACATTTACTCTAATATTTCAAAATAAATTTGACAAGTCTTTAAACTACAATACTATTCGAATACAAACACTGAAAACATCAAAATATTTGAAACAAAATAAAAGGCACAAAAAATAATAAAATTTGAGTTGCAATATTTTCATCCCAAATAATCTGATTTCGAATTTAGAATTATATAATCAAAAGACCCTATAAATATGAAACATTTAAACAAATATTAAATGGTATCATAATCGTAAATTGTAAAAAAACCAAAGAAAACATCACGCTCTCAGTGATTAACATACGTTGAATGAAATTTTTAAAATATTTCTAATGTTATAATCCATCCTTTCTACAAAAATTTAAATTCTGAATTTAGCACAATCATTTCGAAATACAATTGTAAAGGCATTTTCAAATAAGCTCAGTTCGATCTTCCTTACTTACAGAGCAGAAACTAATTATGATAAAATAGTGATTAATTTAA
Organism: Nephila pilipes; assembly: GCA_019974015.1. Lineage (NCBI taxonomy): Eukaryota > Metazoa > Arthropoda > Arachnida > Araneae > Nephilidae > Nephila > Nephila pilipes. The sequence continues at coordinate 3,895 of BMAW01128401.1, read as the reverse complement.
CTAACTTCATAACAGAAGTAACAAATGGGATGATGGAAACGGACCTCGCAATTTTGAACCTCGGTCAAGTGACGAGGGTGACATATGTGCTGACATTCCTCTCTCCTTACTTCCACAACACATCAAATAGATTACTATGAGCCACAACATATATATCGTGCATCAGCCCTAGCTAAATGTCGAGTATTTAATGGCAGCAAGGCTCGAACCCACGATTTGATGAAAACCGTGGTCCGTAAGCCCGCATCTATGTCCACTAGACTACCTCGGTAATGATAAAATATTCATCATAAAACATGAAAGAGAGATGTTTTCTTCGGAAACTTTACATGTATTCTTATTCGTTTCATGGGAATACGGAATTTTGAAGTGGTGGATTACTAGCAAAAAAACATTCTGCAAAATTACAAATTCCAGTGGCAAAAACTTCATGTTCATTTATCCTCCCAAATTATATGAAAATAACGATTGAAAAATTCAATTATATTTGTATTCAGACATATAATTATAGTACTTACTAGTCCTCATTGATATTAAGAATTTATTTGCATACTGAAACAAAAAATTTTTTTAGATAACTTCACCCGAAAACGGCAATTTACGGTTCAAATTACCTGCAGTATATTCTTCCCTCTTGTGTTTGAAACACATTTCAGAAATAATTGATTAAAGTTTAAAAAAAATATTAGAGTAATTAAAATACTATAAATCTCATACAAAGGAAATATTATGAAAAATTAACAACACATTTCAGATAATTAAACAAAGTCTAACAATTTTGAACCGTGATCCATGTTCAAATCACTGAATTGTTTCACGCACTTAAGATGATGTACAATGCTGTGGATTAGATACATCCCTATTGTCTTTCCTGTGTCCTTACAGGTTCATACCAAAGCATTTTGTTGTTCCAATAGCATGGGATTTCGACTCAAAAATTACATCAATTGCCTGAGTCGACTTTTGAGTGATACTTCGTGATTCTGGGTGGAAAGACTATGCAATAGATATCGAGCAAAGACATTCTGAGTGATAATAATAATAGAGAAAAACAAAAAAAGGAGTAAAAAGAAGACAGAAAAAATAAAATATTTATTTTTATGCACAGCTTGAATTATCCTGAAATTCTGAAAACGGCATGGTGTGGAAATTTACAAAAGGAGAGTATATAATTTATAAAGTGTCATCCTCGTCACTATAGAGACGCTAAAAACCTACGATGTCCATCGACAAAAGCTCCGTGTTGCTTCTAAGTGTGAAGTTAGTAAAAATTAAATCAATCAATTAAGAATTTGAGAATACTACACTTTCCATAACTGTAACTGATATGAATTAAGTACCCCTTTCAGTTTTATACCTACATATTATTATTTTCCTTAGAGTCGGGAGTAATTTAACTGCATAAAACCGAAATTTGAGTAACTGTTGTTTCAGAAGTAGACGAGCACTACAGAATGAACCGTAAGCTGTGGAAATGTTGCGGTAAACCGTTTAGTGATTTATCGCAGTACACTGAACATATCTTATTCGACCATGACAAAAAAGCCGATTGCAAAAGAACAGACAGCACAAATAGAAATGATCACGCTACGTTAGACGAATCCCAAGATAGTTCCTCAAAACAAATTAGAAAAACCAAAAAAAACAACAAGAAAGAATGAATGCAAGAAAGATGTCGCAGTTGTAGATTCCATTAGAAAATCGAATAATTCCAAAAGGATAATTGAGAAACCTACAATAAATGTTTTGAATATAGAGATGGATGACAACATTTTGCAAGAGTCCGTTAAAAGTTCTATAGAAACAAACGTCAAGTGCAAAGCATCCGAAATTAAAGCAGTTGTTGATTTGGAACAGAACGAAACGACATCTACTGCCGAACAACAATCTATTTCACGCACATGCTATAGGCCGTATAAATGTAAGATCTGCGGTAAATCCTACTCTCATAAAAGTAGTCTGGATGAACATAGTCGAATGCATACTGGAGAGAATCTCTTGAAGTGTAAATGGTGCTCGAAGCAATTGACAAATAAATCTAAATACGAAAATCATCTTCGAACCCATACTGGACAAAAACCTTTCAAGTGTGATATCTGCGGGATAGGATTTGCTAAAAAAAGTAACCTCGTTCCTCATATTCGCATTCACAGTGGTGAGAAGCCTTTTAAGTGTGATTACTGCGGAAAAAAATTTAACCGAAAAAGTCACCTGAATCTACATCTTCGCAATCACAGTGATAAGAAATCTTAGTTGGACATCTTTACACTCATATTGATGAGACGATTTTCAGGTAGGATTTCTGAATATTTTGCTTCAAAATTCAATCTCAATAATCATTGTTTAATAATACAACGAAGGATGATATATAAATAAGAAATTTCATAGAATTAAATTTTTCTTAAATATACTTATTCGTACGATGCATTTGAATATTAGACAGCAAATGAAATATGTTATTCAACTGAGGAAAATTTATTAATGAATCTTCTCTCTTTCATTTTTAATGATTATGAACTGTTTAGGATATAAATACATACGAGAAACAAAATATTGTGATTACTTCATTTTGAAAGTCCTACATATATGTATTAGTAAATTTGTATACAAGTTTCAAAGTATATGAGCCTGTAAATTTGTTAATCCAATTGAAATAAAATCTTACTTTTTTATTTTTATAAGTAAATTGTTATCATTTATTGAAATGATCAGAGTTAATTTCAAGAAATAGTTTTTAAATAAAAAAAAATAATTCCTGGAACGTTCCATGCAGTCTTTTTTTTTTAAATGCAAAGTATTTTTGGTGTAATCTATTTAAAATCTAATTCTATCCCGTACCAAATAATTCCTATATCATTAATTTCTAAAATGTATTTTCATTAAAATAATCTTTGGCTCTTGCGCCAGTAAAATTTAAGGTCACTTACTCACTCATTCATTAAAATAATAGTATTATAATTCAGTTTTCTGAGTAGAGAATGTTTGAAATTAAATTTTACTTATTTGGTGTTTAATTTAAAAACGGTTGCCTTCCGAAATAAGAAGAATTCTAACTAATAATTTTAACTTATAGGGAGTGAATTCATTTTTGAAAAATTACATGGAAGGAAATCAAAATTGTTTTATCTTTTATTATTTATTATTTTTTATTTTAAACATGAAATTTCATAGAATTGAATTTTTCTTAAGTATACTTATTTGTGCAATGTATTTGAATAGTAGCCAGCAAATGAAATATATTTTTCAATTGAAATAATTTTATTAATGAATCTTTTCACTTTCAATTTTGAACATTATGCGCTATTTAGGATATAAATAAGTACGAGAAACAAAATACTGCGATTATTTCATTCTGAAAGTCCTATATAATTGTATTAGTAAATTTGTATGTAAGGTTTGGAAGTAAACAATGTATATGTTCCTGTAATGTAGTTAATCCCATTCAAATAAAACCTTAGTTTTTATTTTTAAAAGCAAATTGTGATAATTTATTGAAGTGATCAGAATTAATTAAAAAAAAATAGATTTTTAAAACATAAACTCTAATACCTGGAACGTTCCTTTGCGGAAAATTCCAGGTATTATTGTAGCGGTTATTTTTAAAATAATGTTCGTTTGGTTTATTCTATATAAAATCTAAATCCATCAAGCAACAATTAGCTTCTAGTTCATTAATTTCTAAAATGTAATTTCACTAAAATAATATTTGGCTCTTGCGCCAGTAAACTCTACGGTCACTAATTCATTCATTCATTAAAATAAGAGCATTATAATTCATTTTCTGAATAGATAATGTCTGAAAGGAAATCTTACTTATTTGGTGTTTAATTTAAAATTATGTCGCCTTGCGAAATAAATGAAGTCAAACAGATTTCTTAACTAAAAACTTTAAGTG
>BMAW01128396.1:44398-56582 GCA_019974015.1 Nephila pilipes | reverse complement strand
ATCTTAATGTGAGTATTACTTGATTTTTAATAGTTTCTTGTTACATAAAACAAAATAAAGGCTAAAATTAAATCTGATTTTCAATTTGATCACACTTAAGGGACAATTTGTTGACTTTTGAGATGCATTAAGAATATGAGAGAGATTTAATTTAGGTAAGAAAAAGGGAAATTTGCGGGAGAAACTATTTATTTCCTGTTTACAAACTCTTTAGAATTAAAAGCGCTCACCAAGTCTTATTTTTTTTAAAGCGAGATGCCGTGATTCTAAAATTCAATTGGTTATCTATATAATACTTTTATTTCAACATTAATTGGGAAGCGAGAGGAATGGTAATAAAATATAAGCAAAACTTAAGCGATATATGAATTTTGGTTAAGCTCTTCATTATTACTTAAGTTTTTTATCAGGATTTCTTGAGAAATAAAAAGTTAAGTAAATAACAATCTGGAATTTATTTGAGTATTACTAAAAGTAAGAGAAATATATCTCTTTTTCTATTTTTATTAGATTCTTGAGTATTTCTGTAGGAATAGTTCAATTTGTAATATTTCGTATTTCTTTTAAAATCAAAATCTCTGTAAATACATATCTGACAAATTTCACCATACTTCCTTTTAATTAGAGTTCATTGTCAAACACAAGATAGTATAAAAAAGGTTTACTTACAATTGATTATTAAATCTATTTGATCAGTTATTAATCGATAATTTAATCAATGATTTCTTCTGGATTTGCAATTCTATACTTTAAATACAATAACTGATATAATTTTTAATTATTCTTATAATGTTATACATACAAAACGAAATGAATAGTTACATGATTCCTGAATGCAATATTAAGAAACTTATTGAAACTAAATCGTAATATAAAACTTAGTAACCTCTTATCCGTAAGCATTAGGATAATGCATTGCTAAAACTAATTTTAAGCAATTCATGCAATCGAACAGTCTTAATCCTGGAAAACTTGATCCCAATAATCACAAAATGGTTTTTCACCACATTGCTTTAAAAATGCATATAAAAGTTTAAAAAAAACACAAAATCTGATAAATATTTTTTTAAAAAAATTACTTTTTTTTTGCTTTTTTATGCAAAATGGCCATAAAAAATATTTGAATCCACGTATTCTTAAGAAATCGTCTACTAGCTAAAAAAAGACATCGTCATTAATGGATTAACTTCATAATTTTAGAATAAGTCTGCTTTTTATTTTGTTTCTGGAAATAAATGTGTAAATAAGTTTATTTAAAAAAATATTATGTACTCAAAGTGAGGGATTAAACGTTTTCGGAAACTTAGAAGTTATAGTTTAATTTTTTTTCTCCTGACAATACTTTTTACTAAAAAAAAAAATTTCAATAAATATTATGTAAAAAAATGATCGTTGAACGATCACAAATAACAAATTTTACAAAGTTTTTATGATGTGCCAGATTTTAATTAAATTCTGTAAGTTTTTAAAATGCAACGAATCAAATATTTTAAATGTAGTTATTAAATGCTACAAACCAGATAAGAGTGTATAATTCAAACGCTTTAGGTGTCGTGCATTAAGAAATATGTAATATCATGAAATGACAGTAATAACTTAAAATACACCAAAACAATTTTCAGTAATTAATAATATTTTAATATGGCTACTACAAGTGTTGAAATCTATATATATATAAGCGAAATACCACTGACTGACTCATCACGATATCTCTAAAACTATAAAACTATACAACCGATTGACTTGAAATTTGGTATAGTTACTCATTTTGCGATGTAGACGCTCACTAAGAACGGATTTTACGGAATTCTTATCCAAAGTGCGATTTTCATTCGTTAATCTTTTCTTATCCATAAGTTATGTCATTTTTGGCGATAAAGTCGCCAAAAATGACATGACCGACGCCAAACGGAATATGTTTTTTTTTTATGTATTCTGTGATTTGCTACCAATTAAGTTTACTTGGCGGGATTTGCGCGTGCGAAATGGAAATAATTTAATATTGAGGCGCTGATGGTGGATTGGCAAGAGCGGGATTTTGAAAAAAACTAAAATTTCGTCTTCTTACGGAGTAGCACACACCCAAGACAATCCACTGAATAGGATACATTGTAGGTTTATCATATATAATGTAAATGTTGAGCCCCGAAATTCCTACATTTAGAGATTTATCACCAAATATCTTCCACCGCCAAGTCGAAGCATTTCAATGACCTTGCATTGTGAATTTTAAATAGCTATACTATGGTAACCCCAGCTGATTTCTGTCCGTTTTGCTCAGCAAACGATAATTTTTTATAGTTGTGGAACCTAGGCGTAATTTTTAAATTTATGAGAAAGTATTTTATTATTAATAATGATTGATAAATTACATTTGTAAAAACGCAATCTTACGAATATATTGAAGTTGGCTTATAACAAATAAATAATAACCGTATGTTATTCATGTCATTGATAAAAAAAATAAGTAGCTATCAAAATATTTATTTCGATGTACGCAATAATTGTAACCTAATGTTTATGTAAAAGGTTTTTTTTCTGTATTTTGTTTATTTTTAGTTTTTGGTTTCTAGAAAATAAATGTTTTTGATTTTTTTAAAATGGTCGAATATTTTATCGTTATCAGAATACAGAATTATTTTTAATGCTATGATTTTTTAAGAGCTATTCTGTCTTATTCAATTGCAGTTCCAGATATGCTGCTAGCGTAATAGAGTTATCCCTTTGCAAAAAGGATAACGTAATACGGGTGACTTTTTGCTAAAAGATTTTACTATACTTTATTTTTTTGTTAGTATTTTTTGTTGAATTTTTAAATAATTTGATATTTAAAAATTAATTTTGGTTATATTTTTTAACTAGAGAAGTATTTCATTGTAGGTTAATACAAATTGATTTTACATATTTACTTTTCAGTTATAATTTTTAATAATGGATGTTGAATATATTTGGATAGATGGAATACCTACTCCTTTCAAAGTCTTAAAAATTCTTGGCAACGGAGCATGTTTATTTTCATCTCTATCTTTGCTGGTGTTAAGTGACATATCGATGGCATATAAAATGAGAAATATTGTTTCTCACGTGTTTAACAACTGGGATCGGTTTAAATGCTGCATTCAAATGCTATCTGGCGCCTCTTATAATACTAACGATTTATATTTAACCGAAATGTGTAAACCAAACACGTATGGATCTATTTGCAAAATTATGGCGGCGGCAGAGCTATTTCCCTATCAGTTCGAAGTGTTTCAAGGTGGCTGCCTTATAGCTTCTGTTGGGGAAACAGTTCAGGGGAAAAAAGATAACGTTTTATGGGAAACTGTAATAGTGGTCCTTTTGATGTTTATATTTAAATAGTTGGATTAACAAATAGAAGTAAAGTTAATCCTGGTTATGATAATGGGAAATGAAATGAAGAAAATGAGTCATTTTTAGAGTTTCAGCCTCAAAAAAATGTGTCTGTGTTAGTTTCAAAGACTCAATCAATATCTAACATTGATTTTTCAAGTTCAAGTGAATCAATTATTAATAATGTAATATCTCTTCAACTAAATAAAGGTAAAAAAAGGAAGAAAAAGATTCACAAATTCAATTAGATATAAACAAGTAAAACAAGCTGCTATAAAATATACTCAAAGTCATCCTGAAGAACATAGAGAAGCTGCTTCAAAATATACTAAAAGCCATCCTGAAGTACATAGAGCAGCTGTAAGAAAATACTTTTCTAATAACCCCATGTGAATCAGGCAGCTGTAATTAAACACAATGAAAAAAGATCAAAAGTTAAATTAGCGCCATGGACTTCCAAAAATTTATCTGGTTTTAAATATGAAATACATATTCACTATTCAAATGATAAAATTGTCAGTATCGGAAAACGTTTGCCCTGTTCGAGGTGCCGTGCTTTAAAATGGATAGAAGAACCTCCAGGAATGTGCTGCAGTGGTGGTCAAGTCCAGCTTCCTGCTATTAGATCCTACCCTGAACCTTTGCATGGTCTTCTTAGCCATAAGGATCAGCTTTCATAACATTTTCTTTCTACAATTCGTAAGTATAATGGATGTTTTCAGATGACGTCATTTGGAGCAAAAGAATTGAAGGAAGGAAATTTTATGCCAACATTTAAAGTCCACGGGCAGGTATACCACAGGATAGGTAGCCTTTTGGCTGAGCCTCCTCAACAACCTTTCCTTCAGCTTTACTTTCTCTGTGATGATGAACGTGAAAAACACATTCATTGTGGTATTTTCCCAGGTGTTAAGCCAGAATTAGCCAATTACAAAAGACGCTACATGAACATAACAGGTATATTCACGATTTCAAAGCTGCTGTTGATTCAGTTCCTAAGGACCAAAAGGAGTTCAAGGTTATAATTAATGCCGATAAAAAAAAACCATCTGGAGAACACAAAGGTCGTTTCAATGCTCCAATTTTCTTGATATTTTATGTATAGCTTCCAAAATATAATATTATCGTCTGCCCAGCGAAGCGGGCGGGTATCAGCTAGTCTATTAAATATAATCAAAAAGTGAAATCTTAGCTGAGGTGAAGGAAGGATTTCGTGAATAAAAAAGTTAATTACGCATTAGAAGAGTGATAGAATCCTTTCAGTAAATCTACTGATAAGTACGGAAATGATGGACCCCTGTGAATCAAAGTACATATATATATCAAAGTTCTAAGGGAAACTTCTATTTAATATACAAAAATTTTGGAGTACAGAAATGTTTTATATTCAATCAGGATACATTATTATACATTCAGATGTGGCAGTATACAATTGTCCACAATTTATTAATTAGATCAGAACATGGGAGACATATTAATAAGAAAATAAAGGTAAAGATGGAAAATTTATAACTCTCCACAAGCTTAACTGAAAGAAATGTTAGAAGCAGAACAATAGAACCGCAAGTGGTTTTACACAAAAAAGCGTGTCTATGTCAGAAGAAATCCGAAGTCAATCAAAATAGTTCGACTAAATAGTATAAGCTAAGTTATTCACAATCTGATATAAAAATATCGAAAGTATTCGATGTTTTTGAATATTAAATTTTTTGTTAATTTTTGAAATAAAGGAACATTACAAAAATAATTCTTTGATTTTAAGTTAATCCGTATATGAAATAAACAAATAACGGAAAAAATTTAAAATAACTCTAGCAATTCGTGGAAGTTAACATTATTTTTGATATTTTTTTTAAAAAAAAGAGGAATTGTTCGAAAATGTATACAATGAAAATGAGCACAGATCTTTGTAAAAAAAAGAAAATGTTAAGATGTCTTCCCTTGGTTGAAATTCAGCTGTAACTTATTCTTAAGATTGCTTGCAGCAGGAGTAAGAGAGAAAAAATACAATTTCAAAATTCGAATGGAATATAGTTAACTATATTAAATAATACTAATGCAGTCAAATATACAAGAATAGCTTTCTATAAGTGACATATAATTACACATAATTTATTTATCCTCTCACCCATATGAATGAGTACAAAGTATTCTATTTATAATGTTGGTTTCAAATCTGAGAAAGTTAGCGAGAAAGAAATTGGTATAAAGCATTATACAAAGAACATCATAATGTTTACAATACTCTTAAAAGATTTGAAGAAAAATGGACTACAGTTCACATGACATATACTTTCTATCAGGACGCTTATCTTGATCTCCAACTTGACCAATCATGGAAGTTGGAAGAAAAGACGCAAAAGTAATTTTCTACCATCTTCTCTTTCTTTGCAATCCGTCGTGATAGACAGTTTTCTCCCTCTGAAGGCATATTACCCTTTAATGGAGCAAATTGATGTCATCAGTAACGTAATTTTCGGCTTCGTTTCTCCCGAAATCAATGCAAATGTCCAAATCAATAGTCCACATACTCGAGATGTTCTGGAAAGGGACACTGGAGCTAGGAATTTGCTCATCCAGATAATAAGATGCATGTTGTGGGGAGACTGGCTTAGGTTAATCATCCTTTCGATGTTTCGTGAGCGAAAACTTGGTATTGAGTTATCGGATCTATTAAATAAATGATACGAAGCAAGCTATCACACTCAATTATTTTTTAAAATTGTTTTTGAGTTTCGGGAGGATAAAATACAATAAAAAGTACGATTTGAATCAGAAACTGAGTTTTTCATATGAATTATACCTCTTATTAAGAGTACAATGAACTCAGTTAAAATACATGATTATTCAAAATGTATCATGCAATTTCACAAAATTCCAAATCTTCAAACATAAACAACAAGGAATGATGAGTAACATATCAATTCAAGGGAGAAATGTGGAAGTGTTGTGCTGAGAACAGTATGTGGCTCTCATTGGTTCTTGCAGCCATTTCACGAAAGCTGGTTTAGAATTATTCATTTAGGTACAACGTAGTTTGCGCGATTGCAGCGAATCAGATAACTTGATTTTACACAGCTGTTCATCTAATTCGCCTTATATGGTTTCATGCGATTTCTTTATTTCGGGATTTGTAAAAGGTAATGTACATGACCTAACTTTGCCTGCAATTTATATGAAATAAAATAACGGATTTTTTCTACTGTACAATCAATTACTACTGACACTTGACTATGTGTTTGGTAGGAGTTTACATATCGAATTGGCATTAACTAAAATTTTACTAAAGGAAGTTATATCAAATACGTGTAAAAAAATCCATATTTTCCGTTTGAATTAATGGATTACTTATCATTTTATGTCTTTTATGTTTGAAAATATTACATTTCAAGATCGGATGATTCATTTTGAATAGCTCTCTATATAAATCATATAAATTTTAGTCACTCTTAGGATTAACTAAAATCATTTTATCAGCATTTGATTAATTTCACAAATCCGCATTTGATTAAAATTTCAATTAATTTTTGACAAAAGTTGAATGAAAGCACCATTAATAACTGATATAATTTTCAGCTAAAACCTTGCCAAAAAACGAGGTCAAAAACCAAGCATGTATCTCATGTATCTAGTATTCTTATCACCTCTACATAACGATTTTGGAATTCTATCGATTTCACATGTGAATGCTCTTATTATTCTCAGTGGAGGGCTTTAGTGAAATGGGGAGTCTAACTTATTGTTCGAATGGAGATTGGCCAATTCAGAAATTTTGGATCATGACCACTGCTACACCATTCCTTTGAATAATATATTTGAACTGCGTTATTAATTAAATAAAAATATGTTACTTTTTAATGTAAATATTAAAACTCACTTATTGTAGGGAAAACAATTATTCATAGCTTTCATTAATGTCAGAGAAGATTTTAGAAAAACCTTATATGCATTTATTTGGGGAGAATTAAAACGCTAATTTTATTTCCTCTCCTTAATTCATTTAGTAAATGATAGTAAGTACAGTATCATTGGAAAATATAATTAAAAATTTTTATAAAAAAACTGTATAGATTTCGAAGTTATTAAATTTTCTGAAGGAAATAAAGTACAAACGTTCGTCACAATCGAGAAATATTCCATATAATATTTCTTTTTCAAGCAAGATAAGTGTTTCACAACTTTTGTTTATTTAAATATTTGTGCTTCTCATATTTTAAAATATAAATCATTAATTCTCTATTTTTATTACAACAAAAATATTTCATTATTAGACAAAGGCTTAGAATATAAGATATGCAATGTACACTTGCGGTAAATTCTGGATTCAAGATGTAGTCCCATAGACGTAAAATCTACAAATATTCAACTTAAAGTCTGCAGTATTTAAGTTTATAATGCATGGAAAAGTAGAATTATTAAAGGACAAAAACCAAACATAAGCTTATGAGAAACTTATAACGCAACAATTCGTTCAAGATTAGAATACAAAAGTTAAGAGAAATAATTTAAGAACACAATTTCCATATTTCCTTTATTCTTCGTAATAAATATAGCTTTGTAAAGGATTAAAACAATTCAAGAAGACATTCAAAAGTATTATTTTTCTATTTATGAAAAACGTTTACTGCACTGGTGTGAGCAAAAGTGGAAATTTAAAATTAGATAGCTATAAATATATTCAGTAATTTCAACTGGGTTTTGAAACGCAACACTTTCGAAGATTCATTAAAATTAGTTAATATTAATTTCAGATAAGAAACATGAATGAGTGATTATTTAATAAAGTCGCTTTTAGAAGAAACACTAGGGATATATTTTCGATGGATATTGTAATCTTGATCTTCGGACAAATGATAAAAGTGAGACCTCATATAGCAACTTCCTCATTAAAAATCCACATCATGCCATTGAAATAACTTGGAGACTAGACAAAAACGTGAATCGCCTTTGATACATGGTGGGTTTAATGTGGCATCAAAAATCGGCATCATTCTTTGACGGAAGCAATGCAAGACTCGAGATCGCGACTTTGATCCCTAGGCCACTGCGGCCACATGAGGTAAATGAACATGTATTTAAATCTAAGACAATTATTAATAATAATGATACAGATGTTTATATATATATCTTATATATATAAGATATATATATATATATATATATATAAGATATATTTGACAAGTAACTAGCATTTGAAAAATAAAAAGAATATTTTTTGTTTGAAAACTGAATATAATAAAAATAAAATGCCATTTTGTATGTGGGTGTATCCTGGCTTTGAGACTACAGAAAAGGTACTGAAGAGTAGAAAATTATTTTTTAGAAAATTTTAGAAAACTGCTCAATAGTTTTTTTTTTTATTTTTCTATCAAAAATTAATTTTAGTAAGTTAAGCCACAGTCTGTCCAAATTTCCTAAGAACCAATGAAAGTACTAAATATATCAAATGTATTCCATTTGCTCCATATATATGAAAACACTGCAAAAAAATAAGTTCACATTCTTTAAACGGATAAAAGTATTTCATTTGCACTTTTCGGTTGAGAATGAAAAAGGAATTACTATTAAACATTATCCTATCTGAATTCATTACTTTTATTTTACTTGTTTTCCGATAATTTAATTACAGGAAGATATTCAACTGTCGAGATATAAAGATCTGGATGATTAAACAGCTTCAAAACTTTTATCATTTTGGCTCTTCCGTAAGTCATTAGGAACCGGTAAAAGTTCAAACAAAAAATTAATGCATCAAGAGAGAAATATAAAAAAATGTTCAACATTCTACTTTTCTAAATATGAGTACTTTAAGGTATATTTTCAGGATATCCTGGTAGCAAGTATTGACTGTCAATAGCGGGCTTTAAATGAAAGTTTCGAAAACATGATTCGGTCCCTGTATTATTTGATGGTTGTTGAATAACTAATTATAATTTATTGGGTTTCAACTATAATCAGAATACCTGATGCGAGAATGTCAATAGTGGAGAGTCATTTAAAAAGTTTTTTTTGCTTTGAATAAGCAAACAATCTAAAATAAAAATAAAACCTTATAAATTGAAGAGAGTGGAATAATATTTGAAATGGCTTATAAATTTAAGTTCTGAAAAGTTTTAATAAAAAAAGATATAAAATAAATTTTTCTAAATATTTTACCATAAACGATAATAAAGATAATATTTTTAAGGTAATTATTGATAGGAGAAAGCATGTGAGATCACTCGTATTTTTCTTATTTCATTTGGTATAATTTCATTCTATTATATTGAAATAATTTCTTTCAGCGATTCTATGTCAATTTCCCTAATTCCTTATATGATTATGCTAAGAAATTAAATTAACTGCATCTGCTTGTTTTATATGCTGTTCTTATAAGCAGAATTGAGACAAGATAAGAGTTCTAGTGATTTATGCCGTTAGAAGGAATGATAATTATTCATGCATTTTAGGATTTCCCGTTAAATTACCAACCCTTCTTCTAGAAGCTATAACTAGTTCTTAAATTAGTTTATTTACAACTTACATCTCCTTCTCCTTTCCTTTAGTATATACTTAAGTTGAACATAATTTTGTCAATCATTCCAAGCCAGTTTTTAAAATTAATTATCTGAATAAAGAAATAGTTTTATTATAATTTTTAATTTCTATTTTCTAAATACTTTGCTTTTCTTAGTGTAAAATTGCTTGATTTAATTTTTAATAAATTTAAGTCAAATTTTATATGAGTTTATTTTTTTATATTTATTACTGTTTCCATAGGTGATCTTCGAAATTAACAAATTGATAAAACATGTGAAATTAAAGTGAATTTATACTATATAAAATACAATAATTATTTTGCTCTTTTTTCAGAAAAAGAAAGAATATATCTGCAATAATTTATTTGCGTGACAACTTTATCAACAAAGTACTAAAATAATTTCTTTATTATAATTAGTCATGCAAATTGATAAATTGATTAATTGCTAAAAGTTTTTCTTATGGATTAAAAAATCTTTCACCTGCATAGAAAAAAAAAATCAAAGAGCATCTAACGTATATAACGTAACGTATGTGGATAACGTTAGTTTTCTCCACATCCACAATATTTTTAAAAGAACTAGGTACCACCAAAAATATAATCCAGCGTTTCTAATATTTACTTAAATTATGTATAATACACAATACAATAATCAAGTGCACTCGATTTTATTATATGGAATAATCTATCTATTTTTTTCGCATAACTTTAACTTGTTTTGGAGGAACTGCCGAAATGTGACATACTCAATTGTGAAAAAAATATCAAATAATATTTAAAATGTCATTATTATTTATAAATGTAATTATTGTAATAGGTAAATTAGTTCATAAGTATTATAATTGGATAGATGTATATAAAATTAAATAGTCGTCTTTGTAATCTAATACTACTTTAAACACTCAAATTACCATTTGAAGACTTAGATATAGACTTGCATCATCATACAATATCGGGATATACCTACTTAGGATATTTATTAGAAAAAAATCAATCGAAAAGTTCTATGCAAATTTTTGTAAAGAACAGATTTAGCCACCCAAGGTGCACGTTATTTTTATATTTATTATTAATTTACTCAATTAATTAAAAAAATTAAAGTTCACGATGAAATATTTAGAAATGGGCAATAGTAAACATTTCCCATATTAAAATTAAAGGAAGCGATACATTATTAAATTAAATATATTTGAACAATGTAATTAAAATTAAAGCAAACGATAAATTTCTAAACTGAATATATATCAGCTAAATTCAATTAAAATTAAAGCAAACGATAAATTACTAAACTGAATATATATCAGCTAAATTCAATTAAAATTAAAGCCAACGATCAATTATTAAAATTGAATATTCTATCAGCTACATTTAAATAAAATTGAAGCAAAAAGGGATCCACCAAAAATAATAGGCCTTAGGTGGCTAATGACAATAAATCAATATTAAAATCTTTTGACATTAAAATATTCTTTGAAAGAAACCAAACAAAAAAGACGTAGTTTGAAATTCTTGAGACGAAAAAAGAAGAAAAAATGGCTGCCTCAATGTCTTAAGATAAACGTTGGAAGTAAACGCATTGAGAACTATAGCACAGTTAAAAAAAGCTGGTTTATTTATAAAAAGACACATATGAAAGAGAGAGAAGCAGCGTGAGTTTTACGCTTGGTGATTCAACAGCATCAGAAATAGGAACAATAGTGACGTATTAGTTCTTAAGAGAGAACTTCGCCATCCATTGCACACATGTCTCGCCGGAGCTTACATGGCGTGACGCAATCTGTTTTAACTATGCTGGGGAAAGGGACAGAAAAATTGCTTTGATAGCCAACAATTACGAATAATGGTATTCAATTTAAGTCAAATCTTTATTCCAGTTTACATACAAATAAGGTAAAAGATAATTCGATAAGAAATAAAATACTTAATTTTTATATTTGTTTCACTTCAATTCAATATAAAAATTAGGGAAAATTTAATATGACATATGTTTGAAAACTGAGTTCACTAGTGGTAAAAGCAGGTATGAAACATATATTACATATATTTTATTTCTATCCAATAAAAAATTCAGGAGAAATATATTATGACGTATTTTTGAAAATGAAATTCGTTACTGGTGAAAGCAGGCATCAAAGATCTACGCAAAAACAAGATAAAATTTTGAAAAGTGGTCAGGTACGATATTTTCAGGTTAACTAAAACAAAAAACCCTTGAGTGATTAATTAAACTCCTAACGACTTAGGTACATATTGAAAGTTATGTTTTTTTTGTAACAATATGAAATAAAAAAAATTCAATTCAAATTTAAAAGG
>BMAW01128396.1:0-39398 GCA_019974015.1 Nephila pilipes | reverse complement strand
CGAAAGTTATATATCCAAGCACAGATTCTTTTTGCATACCATATCAGTATCTTTTTTCTATTGTTGTAACCTAATAAAATATAATGATTAAATTTATTAGAAAAAGAAATAACATAACAGTATATTTATTTACTATAGTACTTTACTTTTTTGGGGGTTTGGATGCCAGCTGTGAAAAACTATCATTATTATATCACAGTGAGTGTATGTCAAACACTTTTAAACTATGAAATAAAAAAAAAATGTATTATTAGTATACTTAGTTTATAGGACATTCCACAAAAAGTGGTATTGTGTTCCTGATACATTTATTTACTGGCATAAATTTTTGTTGAATTAGGGTGTTGTTTCTCGATTAGTTCATGATTTCGAAAAGAATAAAGGTTTTCAAAAATTTCTGACTTTGAAACTACTGAGAACTAACTGTGAGATCTTTATTGTAACTTTGAAATATTTTATCTATTATTAGAACAGTTTGTTCTGAACGCACCAATTGGTTCTATGGATCTTATGGTGGAGTATATAAAGTAATAATAATAATAAAAATAATTAATTATATATATATATATATATATATATAATTACCTAAATTTTTTCCTGTGATTCAAATGTATTAGATTCTTTTCTTCTTTTGCTACTTTTGTTCTTCTGTTTGTATTTAAATATTAGATTTTCTTGATCTATAATGTAGTTATCAAATTTGTATTTGTAGGATCTTTAAAAAGAGATTAAACGCAATTGCTTCATCTTAGTGAGCAGAACAGAACTAACATTATCTCTGATTCTGTTTTTATATAATTCTTTTCTCCTGATCTTTGTTTCCATGCTTATCAATTGGTTGTAACTTTTAATATTTGGATTAGCAGTTTATTGAATTAATATTATTTATATAACATTATTTAAGCACATTTTTGACTGATTTTCATTAGAATATTTTTCATATTTTACTTAGGATATTTTTTTACTTTGTTCTTTGATCTCTTAATATATAGTTTCTTTTATAAAATTATTTTTGTTGTTAGTTTAGCTTTATGTTTTGCAAAAAAAATTTAAACAAGATTTCATCAGTTTTACGTAATTTGTATTTTAGTATGACTTTGTATACATATGAATATCATATATATGAATATCAAATAAATATATGTATATATTGAGTTAATAAATTTCTTTTTAAGGAATTTTAGATAAAAAAAATTAAAACATTCTTTTCCATAAGTTAATATGAAACACTCAAATATTACAATCATTTCCTAAGACAGTTAATTAATGTAAGCAAATAGTCACTTAAAATCAAGATTCATAGTTTTTAATACAGGTATACTTTTAAAGAATATAAATATTTAAATTTTTCTGAGAGGTTCAAATAATATCCTGAAAAGTATTTCTATAAAAATAATTTACGTTCAAAGAATGTTAAATGCTAAATAGTTAAAAAATTGTGTATAAAACTATTTCACTGTTTCAGAAATGAATCATTTTCTTGTTTACAGACACATTATTTTAAAATATTATCACAAAAATCAAACGACAAATATTAAATTAACCTGTAGCACAGATTCTAACTCCAACCACCTTATACATTACGTTCCTCCCTGAAAAACTGAATAAGAATTGCATAAAATTATCCTTAAATTTTGTATGCACAGGCTCAGTAGATAAAACTAGAAAATTCGTCAGGGAATTTTTAATTTAGTACAAAAATATATTTAAGAAAATTTCAAAACTTTTTAATAGATAGTTTCTGAAATTGTGTTTTTGGATAAAGGGCTGCGTTGCCAGTAAATCTGTCAATGAGCATTTAAAATGATCTGAAATGTTTTCAGCAGATATCTTAGAATAGGATAACAAACACAATATAAAGTATGCCAAATAATAGTGGGTGTTTAAAAAATTTTCAGCAACTGCATAGTTAAGTCTAATAACGTTCGGAAAAAACTCTATTTAAAGTAGTACATTTATCATATGACCTGAAAGAAACAAAGAGGTTCTTTGAAATTATAAAATAATAACATTTTATATTAACTCGTTGAATATCATTTAATTTGGTCCTCTGTCCTTTTATGTTTACAATGATATGTACATCATTTTTCAAATCCTAAAATTAAGATTCGTTGGATCGAGTTTTAATCAACTCTGGTTTGCAGAGATACGATGATTGTTAGCGATAGACTTCATAAACTTTAATTTATGGTAAATAAATATGATCACACTAGATAACTTTTACTTTACTCTACTAGATTTTCTAAGAAGATTAATGAAGACTTTAAAAGACTGTTGAACTTGAAATAAGACAACTCCTATTATTCTACATAATCACCATTAATGGGACCATGATTCGATTTCACAGCTTAGATCATAATATATTGATCTTGAGAACTGAACTATCACTTCCCTAGTTAACTAAGTATTATTTCTTAGTATTATTGTCAGTTTTTATTTAATCAAAAGTTAATTCTAGAATATCAATGATTCTTATATACAGTATTATAATATAAGACGTCATTTTATTTGATATAACCTTTTGGATACTTCATATTCAACGAATTCACAGCTAATCTAATTTCCTGTATTATAACTTAAAATAAGCAAAGCATCGTTTGATACAAAAAATTGCTGCTGAATGTGCTTTTTGAGCAACAAAATACGAGATCTTAGAATATGTCAAACTACGATTTTAAACGTGTAAAAAGTGCAGTAGCTGCGTGTTCCTTCCTTTCCCGTGAAAGAATTTTTCATAAAAATAAAACTAGACGTAACCTTACATTTTTTTTTTTTTGATTATATAATTTACAACCACAGTAGTCGAGTTGTCAAGGTCACAAGCTTCCGCTAGTAGTTGTTTCTGTAGAAGCTTGGTTCGAGTCCTGATTCCACTAAAATTCCGCCGTGTAGCAGACCTGTTGCCCTTAAAACCGGGGTATGATCAATGTTCTCACTTTATCATGATGTGAAAGCTTAGGGAATTGGGAGTTAACTCAAGTGTGGTCTATGTCACTCAACTGAGGTTCAAAATTTTGAGGACTCTCGTATTCTTTCTAGGTGAGATAAAAGACATTCAATACGTCAAAGGTTGTAAATTTTTAAGTTTAGGAGATTAAATGAAGCTCCATATAAAAGTTCATTATAGATTTCTGAATTAAATGAAAATAAAATGTATTTAAAATTTAGTTATTTCATCAATTACTGGATGCTATAATAAAACTGCATGAATTATAGTTGTTTTCAGAAAGGTTTCACAAAGGCATTGTTTTATCATAAATGTTTACACAAAACAAACGTTTTCAAGGAGATATGTTCTTTTAGATCAATTAATAATCTTTTCAACGTATTATAATAATTAAAATATTCTTATTTTTTGAATTTTCTTAAAAAAAGAACAAAATTTATTGACTGATAAATAAACGTTTTTCGTGATTAGTCTCCTATTTTTATTCTAATAATTATTACTGTACCTTACACTTTATTACTATACTACTATTAATAATATTTGTATCTAAAACTAATTTTTATTCTAAGAAAAAAATTAGCTTCGATATTCCTAAACTTTTTTCTAAATTAGCAATTACCTTTGGTCTTCTCCTTTAAAAGCTATTATACGATTTAAAATTGTTGCAATTATGATATTAAGAATTTGGTTTTTAGGAAAGAACTATTATTAATCTCTAAGAATGATTTTTTATTTCTTATACAGACAAAATGCATATAACTGTGTTATTATATACAAAGAATTCTACATTTATTTCGCTAATAAGAATTATGAGAACAATAACTACTTTAGAGTAGTGAGCAATAGTCAGAAAAATTATTAATAGAAATATTGCAGTTTAAAAGAAAATTGTGTATATTTAAGTTTTATATCAAGTTTTATGTTTCATTGGTAGGCTTCGATTTGGTAGCTATTTTACTTCTAATTGAAATTTTATTGTTACCTCATTAAGCTCCTGCTGTCATTAAACACTCAGTTGTCTCAGACAATGTGACTTGGATTCCTTGTTAATATCGGTAATAAAACAATAACTAATACCGGTGCTTCCGATGAATGTACCTCAAAGTATTTGAAACGATATTATCTTGGTTTAAAAATTTTGAAGTTTAAATTTTGGGATGCGAAGGGAGTCACACTAATGGGATTTTTAGAATATGGTAAAATGGTCAAAGAGAAATACTGTGCTGTGAGTTTTCCCCTACCAAAGCAGGGAGAGGCAGCTTAGGTTTAATTCTCGTCACTTTACTGAGGTTCAGAATTATTATATTTGTCGCCAATAGCCCTCGTGTTGCTTCTAGTGTGACGTAAATAAAACCAAACTAAAACAATTCAAAGGCATCATTTTCCCTAATCTAACAGGGGTACTTCCTGAGCCTTCTGTGTAATTAAAATGAACTTTCTCTTTACTTCCCTGAATCTGATACGCTTGTATACATATCGCTTAGATAAATACAAATACTCAAGCTCCTTAGTTATCCACTAAGATAGTTTCAACAGTAAAGATGACAATTTATACAATTTTGGAAAACATAATCTTTATGAAACAAATTTGATCGTTATTCAATAGTTTGATGATTGATGATGACTTACTTAGATGGTGCATTTTATTAATGTACTTGTTAGATGTCACATTTTATTAATGTATACCATATACATAAAATGTCAAATAAATTTCGTAAGACAATGCCAATATGATTGAAGCAGAATAAGACAAATATGTGCTCACAGCGTTATATAACAGGTAGTTTCCTTAATTTAAATACAAAGTTATATTATGAAGGGGAAGAGCAAAGTAATAAATCATATTTCTTATTACAAAGGATCAATAACTAAAGGTGAATAATAGATCTACTTGGAGAAATATGGAAAATTGTACTATTTTCGTATAAAGGTAAATCTACAAAAAGGCTAAGGTTAAAAAAATGTTTTTATCAAAGCTAAATTTACCATTTTAGAGGACTAAGCTGATTCTGATTTATGTAAAATAACTAAAGTATGCTGAACTTAATCTTTAAATTATACTCACTAATATCTTCAAAATGTTAAAAACTATTAATTTTTGATTTCAGTTAATAATGCATATTTAAATAGTGATAAATATAGTAGTTTTATGTACAATTTCTTAATGATTGTTACTAAATGAATATATATTGGAATTTTAGAAAGGTTCACACACACATGATTAGATGAACATAATCTTTTTTAATCTATATATGAATGATAATTAAAGTACATGGAATGAATTCTCCATTTCTTTTGCAAAACTTTTCTTTTTTAGTTCAACAAGTGATTTCAGAAACTTTAAGCAAAGACGATTTTATAAAACATGGATTTCTATCATCATGAGCATTTTAAGTTGGGATTTAATATAAACTACAATATTTATTTACTTCAATATTTCTTAACACTCAGTTACTATCCTCGGAAAATTTACTTCATTTCTATCGTCGTATCTGCAAGATACATGACATTAAAAATATGATATTCGTATATCAATTTTTACACTACTATCAAAGAGGAAAAGGGTGAAACATTAGAGGTAATCATTGTTTTGTTTTTTTAACGGAAAACAAACTATGATGAGTGAAAACATTAAGACGAAAGAGAAGTATGGATTCACTGCAGAAAATTAAATGTAAAAATTAGAATTTGGTTTACGTAATTTTTATAAACTTACGATAGAAATTACAATTACGGTAATAAATTTTATAGATAAAAAATTACACAATCAAACTAATCACTGTCCCCTCCCCCTTTCTTTTCTGAAACTGTGTCACTAAAATAAAAATAAAAAAACATATATTTCCCCACTAATACAAAGAAGCACAATATTGCAGGCACAAATACTGCCCGGAACTCTTGCAGCTATATTCGTCAATCTCAATGTTCCCTCGTATTTTCTCTGCATTTCACCAGTTTCTCTCCTTGGGGATCTATCGTATGTTTTCTTTTTCAACGCTCCCGCATAAGATCAGCCAGAATTTTATGATAAGACTTAGGGCAAAGACACATCACTAAGCCAATGATCAGCCGTGACATTATTTTCGGTGTTAAATATGGGAGTAATCAAACTTTCTGCGGTGTTAGTGCTCTTGTTGCTAAATTGTTATAATTCCTCTGGTTGCTTTCCATCATAAATTTTCAAAGTGGTTGAATAACACATTTTAGAATTAACCTTTTGAAGACGGCGGGTTTTGAGAGGAAAAGGCCCTTAAAGACGGCGCTTTAGGCGATGTTTACTTCCCCCTTTTTTATCGCTCATTGATGGCACCATACATAGGCATACAAAAGAAGCAAGATAATTGCTAGGGTTAGCAGTGAATGGGGATGTTCGCGGCTTAGAAAGTCCCTAAATACAACGAATCTCCCTTTCTTAGGGAAACATATTTTCTTGGTGAACTCAATGTAGTAATTACGATTTCAGTTCAAGAAAATTTGAGAAATTTATTTATTTTATTTTTTTAAAAAAGAAATTATTTCCTAACAATTTAAGCTGCTTTTCACCTGGATTTCCTTTTTCAATATTATTAAGAGCATTGAGAGAAATAGCACAAAACAATGATGATAATATAAAACATTGCATAAAAAATGAAACGCTTAGTTCATTGTAGACAAAGGTACACACAATAAACTAACCAAATTTAATTGATATTATTCAAGTAAAATTTATTTATATTTTGATATAAAGTAAATTCATTAAAATAGATATAAATTATTTTAAATTTATTTTTAATTCTTTTAAATGCAGGAATTTGATACACACCTGGTGTTAAAACTTAAAATAATCAAATTAGAAATAAGAAGTAAATAATTTGATACTTCATAAATTACACCTAATTATAATCAGTAATACAAAATAAAATAAAAAGCAAAATTGCTGATCCTGTCTCTTGATGTTATAATGTAAAATTCAGACTTTCTCAAATCGATAATGAAGTAAGTTTAAAAGCTCTTATAAGTATTCACAGCATTTGTATAACAATAGACATATCATCATAAATCAACTATTATCTTTTGGAAACTTTATTATTACTTAATTTATAATTGTTTTTCTCTTTTAGAACATGCCAGAGAAATCTTAAAAATTTAAACCCTCTTAAGAATTTTCTTATATATCTTCCATGAAGGAATGATAGATTTGATGTATAGTTGTCATTTTTTATTGTTTCATAATCCATTATATTGTGATACATTAATATTCATAATATTGAATGAATCCTAAGATTAAGTCTAAATTTTATTAACAAGCATTTTTCAAAAATGAAAACTTTATTTTTCTTTGATCTAATTCTTCTTATATATGCTGAAAATTATGATAAAATATTCACGATGGCAAATAAATGAGATGAATAAAAAGCAAAACCATTAAAAAAAAGGTATTTCGCATTATGCTCTAAAATGTGAGTATCCTAAGGCTATAAATGTTGGCCTTTGTTAAATAGTGCCACATTGTATTGTCCACATGTTGTATCGAAAAAAAGGTGACGATTAGGTGTTCCAACGTGTAGCACAGCTGATACGCATTAAATTAAAATCCTTACGTTGCCGCTGTGTGGAAATTAGAAGTGGACGCTCTAGCTCGGCTATGGTTCTCGTTATTTGTTTGTCCGTTTTATTAATTTGTCCCTTATGTTACTTGTAAATGAAATATTAATAATTTATCAGTTTACCTACGTGTTCCTAAAAATAAATTCTTTAAATGCACATAAGAAATTTAAAAATATATCTTTTCCAATAGTAATAAATGTTTTCATTAGTAAAAAAGAGGAAATGCTTTGAATTTTTAGAATACTTCTAGTGAAACGCAAACAATAAGCTGATATCGAAGACAAAATATTATGACTGCAAACATTTTTAAGTTGCCAAGGAGCTTCACGTATCTCGGTAATTTTGTTTATATAAAAGGAATATATGATTCTTATTTGTACTTAATTGTTTCTTTTGTAAGTAATGACAACATACTGGAGCTTCTTACCTTTTTTTCACTTTTCGTACAAAAAGTTATATTCTTAACCTTTAGATAATCCTTACTTTTTATTTAAAATTTCAAAAGAATTGCATAATATTGCTTTAATTTTAAGATTACTGCTCTGATTTTTGTGCGATAATAAACTGATTTTTGTGTGTGATTTTGTGCATATGACAGGGCCAAAGCCAATACATTCCTACGAAGCCAACTCTTTCGATCAACATTCAAAATAATTACAAAAACCTTTCCTTCTCAACGCACAGACTCCTCAATCGGTTTAGAAAAAACTGACAACAATTTTTCTTTACTTTCTTCAAAACGAAGGAAAACTTTAGCTTCAAATATCGTTTTTTCCCTCCCCCCCCATTTCGCCTGGACAGTCCCCTAAGTGACTGGGTCCTTTTTACATTATCTCTCAAAATCTAACACAATATCAGTTCTCTGAACGATTATTTTCAGTTTCCCGATAACGTTCGCAAAGTAGAAGGCCTTCTTTTAAGTTGGTCGGCATAGTTTCTATTTATCCTATGTCCGACAATGTAACAGAAAAGGAAATCACTTTTTAAAGCTTTATTACGGCAATAAGAGGAGGAACCATGGAAGAATAGTTTTCCGGCTACATGAAAGCAACCTTGAAGATTTACAAGAAGGCAGATGTGCATTTCTAGGTTTTAGTACACCAAAAAGGCATATGATAATCAATAATGACCAAAACCTGAAAGAATCAACAATAATCAAGAGGGAGAAGCATTCTTTGTCTATATGAAAGCTTTTACAACTTGTTTTTCATGCTCATTTACAAGAGCCATTTGATTCCCTATTCAGAGTTTCAAACGTTCGGGTGCCTTAGAGCGCACCCGAACATTCTTTATTTTGTACTATCGTACATAAAAAGTGTGACTCATGAATAAATAGGCGAGAAAAAAAAAAAGAAAACGAACACATTTTTTTTTTATTTCAATGTAACTATTTGTTAGATTCTGATTATATTTATTTTTCAAATATATTTTAGAGCATTTTGCAAATTTTTTCGTAATTATTATTATAAAAGAAACTTATTGTATTTTTTTTTAAAAAAAAACTTCTTTTAAGTTTCGAAAATTCAGGAAATCCAACACTGTAGAACTTTTAAAGTATAATATATAACCAAAGCAAAAATTTTAGTCTTGCTTCTAAGGTTTTTGTATAAATCGGGGAATTTTTCTTATGCTAAAGAATTTGTAATATTCGTCTCCTACAAATTTGAAAGGAAAAATATCGGAATTAATAGTTTTTGTTTCGAAGACTCAACTTTTATACATCAATTGTCATAATAAAAAAAGTCGGAATTAGTTTCTTGCTTTTATAAATTCGAAAGACTACAATGTACAGTTTTAAAAATCTATAACAAATATTTCTGTAATTTTTTTTTTGTTGCAAATATTTTTTCTTTTTTTGTTGTTTATACACGATTAAAAAAAAGGTGTGTTTTTTTTTTTTTTTTTTTGATGTTTCGATATAAAATTCTTAAAAACTGTTTTTCAATAAGCATAACTTAAGATAACAATAAAAATACGCTTCTGTACAGCAATACATTGTGTAATTATGCACAAATTTTCATCAAAAACAGAATGCGAAAATTGCTTCAAATTCTCCACAAATATATTTTAAGTAGTTTTACAGGTATAAAAGTTAATAAAAATGTAGAACTGAGGTATTTTTAAATCTGCAAAATGCATAGCAATACGTGTATTAGTAAAAAAACATTCATTATGAAAATATGTAATTATATTCTTTAGTATGAAAAAAATAAAATAAAAATCATAAAAAAAAAAAAAAATCACCACTTAAAGTTATAACACTTTTTTGAATAAACTTTGGAAATAAAATTTTTATGTAACATATATTTCTTAGTAATATTTATATATATTATTATTTGAATAATAAAGTAAAGTGGAACTCTTTAATAATAAAGTAAAGTGGAACTAGAAATTAAAAATTTATTTCCAAATTTTTAAATATTGCTTAAGTTCAACATATTAATCGAATAATTTCATTACAGCGGCTCCTTTTATCACATTATTTCCTGTAAAGAGTAAAATTGTCGCTTTATGGGTTATTTGTGGGTCGTTCCAGATTATTTTATTTTGTTCTTCGGAGACAACCTCATCTTCAACCTCTGGACTAAAATTTAAAGATTGATCTAAATCATCTTCCTCATTTTCTAACTCACAATCAGAATCAGAATCATCAAAAATTTGGTCTTCTAAATCAGCTAAAATGTTCTGAATCTCTTCCGTGGTAAGTTTTCTTTTACGTTTAGGCATTTTATTTTTTTAAAAATCAAATTAATTTAAAATGAAATGATTAAGTAATCGAAAATGACAAAATCACTTACAAAAATAACTATGCACTCACCACTAGTGAGAATTTGAGTATGAAGGAAAAAAGAGGGATTTTTAGGTAAGAGTGAAAGAGGAAACTCTACCCCCCTCCCTTCTGAATACAAAAGAAGCCGGTCAAGCAGATGATGTTCCGGGGTTATAATAGGCCTCATGCTGATTCGAAAGCTGTTTACAGGGGAAAGCATGGCTTGGCCGCTACATCGGTCAACGCCGGCTTTTAAGGGTATGTTCCTTTTGGCCTATAGATCGGTCTGCCGTCCTCAAAAGGTTAATACGTGCATACATTTTTATTCCGGATTTAGCAGGACTCAATGGAATATACTGAGTGAATGTTCCCCTGCCTTCAAATGTTTCTAGATATTCATTTATCGTTACATCCGACCCAACGAAGTTGCAAGCTTTATAATTCTTCGAAAAATGTTCAAAAAAGTCGCAAATAGGTAAAAATTGGTCACCCTTTCTTCTTTATTGTCTTATTTGCAATTTGTGCTAATGATAGATATATTATCTCAAACCTAAACAGTTAGAATAAAACCACTAAAATACTGCTATAGAAAAAAAATCAGTTTGATCAAATATACTTGCGAATCTACTGTCGTCGTATCAGAGAGATAAAATGTATGGCAATTTTAATGGCCTTCAATTTAAAACAACAAAAATTAAACTGATATCTGGTTCACCTTTTGCTAGAAAGACAGGTTGGAGAAGCAGCCTCCACCTATACGGATATACTTGCAGTTACCAAAAAAAAATTATCATATATCTCAGGGATACAAGAGTAGTAATCGAGTGGCTAATAAACTTTTTATGTAAGCAATACTTTTATACATTTCTAAATACGTTGCATGAATTGAGAAGTTTGTTCAGAAAGCACCTATATTTAAAAGAAAGCGGGTACTGTTAGAGCAAGTTAGTGTTACATTTACCATCTATTAAGCAGCGTCTAGAAAAAGTGTGACACAGTTTCAGATATTGGTTTTGTTTTAGTTTTTGAGCCAAATCAAAATTTCATTGGCACTGCAACGGGCTGTTGACGTCGTTTTGCCTTGTGCTGTCATCGTAATAAGACTTGGACTCATCATCATACCCTGGAAAACGAGGAATAGTAAAAAATGCATTGCTTCTGATGAATCTACTTCGAAGAAGGTGGATAGGTCATATAGACTGGATAGGTTATGGTGACATTGGACACTGTTTCAGGATGTTGGTTCTGCTTTGATAAAGGTGAAACGATAATTAGACAATATTTCAGTGTGTTACCCTATTCTCATATTTTCCATTCCTGATACATATATTCTTCCTCTTAGAACGGCTATATTTAAGCAATTATTCTGGTAAATGGCCTAGCGAAAACTAGGGCTAAAAGAAAATGAATTGTGAAATAGATTTGAGCTATTAAAAGTACTTAGTTTCTTGTGGTGGAATTTATTTTGAAAAATCTTATCAAACTTGATGAAATAATTATTACCAAAAATGACGTTTTTGAATGTTTGATGAAAGGATTAGTTTTTACACCACGACAGGTAACTGTCTTTCTGCTCAATGGGCACGCTGGTAAATGTTCGCATATAAGAATCCAAACACTAGAGCTGATAATTGAAAAACGATATGAACGTTTCGTGTGCTTGTGCGAATTTCGAATGTAAAAGGCGAAAATTATTATTCACATTTCTTCTTTCTCTTACAGAACATACAAAGATGAGTTCAAAAGTAACCGTATTAGAAATGGGAAATTGATTATCAGGAATGTAAATGTGGTAACTTAGTGTAGTATTGTCTATCGATAGAATTTACTTTTTTTAAGAAGTCTATGGGTGTGACTATATTTAATTTCTTCGGTGAAAATACACTGGAAGAAAACCATTCCTTTGGCTGATGCTTAGTTTCCGGCATATAAAAGAATGAATCCAGGTCTTATCAACAGTGAAAACTCTACGCAGAATAACAGAAATTCGTCAAAGAATCAACCAAAATTTGATTTGGTAGCAAACTCCTGCCAATTTAAATATTCAATGAAATCTGAATCAATGTCACAATTGTTTCGGGCCTTTTTAAGAAAAAATAGCAGCACACAATTGTAACATTAACTTGTCTTACCAACGTCATTTGACATCATACATAAGTACTTCTTTAACTAGTACATCATACATAAGTACTTCTTTATATTTGAGTTTGTAATGAAATTGTGTCATTTAGGGAATTAAGAATAACATTTGTGTCAGAAATTGATGGTAGATTTTCCTCACATGTCATGAATTCTTAGTAAGTTTGATTTTTCATTTCAATGAATTAAACATGTGTAGCAAAAACCAATAGATAAATACAATGATAAGTCGCATTAATACTTTTTTAACCATTATGATGAATTAGTAGAATATAATGGCAATATGAACAAGCAAAATAAAAGTCTACATTTATTTATCTGGAAATTTTGCCCAAAGTCTATTTGTTCTGGTCCTCAACTTTTAGAGATTGTCTAAAATATGGCCACTAAGATTTACGATGGTGAACGTCTACTACGAATTACTATTTTAGAGGAATCTGGCTTACAAATATTTTGAAATGTAGGCTTATACAGGCAGGAGATGCTAAACCTCGAATTTAAACACTAACAAAAAAAAATGTAGAATCATTTTTGAGTCTCTTGGAGAAAAACAAATGATAGCAAAATAAAGAAATAGAGTTTTCTCTTGATATCTACATTTAATACTTAGGTTTCAAAAATTAATTTTATAAATGAATGTTAAATTTTTTAATACATTTCTCTCAGTTTTAGTTTCTTTCACTTACGTACAGGATTTTTCAAATACTAATATACTTAGACACTTAAAGTCTTATAGATGTAATAAGTTTATTATGCTATTACGCTGTTTAAACTGTACTTAAATATAGTATCATATATATTTATTATTTTAAAAAGGTAAGAATAAAAAAATTATTTTTTTAAAATTGTAATAAGTTTGAAATGTTTTATTTTGTTAAAAATATTTTTGAAACCTTTATTTCATTTGTGATAAGTTCACATTTGAAGAAGGTATATTTCTTTTTATAAATGAACCAGATATTGGTCACTAGAACCATTTTCGTTTAAAATATCTAGCATGTTGTGAAACCTACTCAAATTTCTTAAAAATAAATTTTGTTGCATTCATGGGGGCAAAATATGAAAAAAAAAAAAAAAATTTGAGCTTGGTCCCTTTGGGCATTCTGCCAATAACCAATGCTTTGCTTCTGGTGCAACGTTAATAAAACAAACGGTCGCTTCTTATTATTCACAATATTGTTTAAAATCATAAGCATTAACGAAAAAGTAAACTTAGGCTGCATTTTATTTTATTATTCAATTCCTATAACATGCATTTTGTAATTTCTTTGTGTTCTCAATGTAATTGTTCCCATAATCCAAAAAAGCAAATACAAAAACGCGTATATAATTTCCTTAAAATAAACACAATACTAAGAATAAGAATCAGGTTTGAATTTAAAAATTCTGTTTATTTACTTATTTTTCGATTTGTGTATAACAATATGATTATATGAATATTGCTTTCCTTTATCATTAAGTGGTGGAATCATTTCCACAAAGCATGCACTGCCTTGCAGAAAAACTACAACATGCTCTGTCAGATTATATTTGAATTTTTATCCCAAGATTGCATAAAAAAATTATCAGTTTCCTTTTTGTTTAACTGGAAACAGTTAATGCAAATACATCGATCTACTATAGCACAAATTCATGGCTCATACGATCGAACTCAGCGTATCAAAATACGTTATCACAATATCGCTTGAAGCATGTAGTTATAACATACGTACATTAACTCATTACTCAACCGTACAGATATATATAACTCCAAAGATTAGGCTAGACATATTTAGATTGGTTTAAGAACATTTAGTATATTGTCACCGAATTCAACAATATTTGGCGATCAAATTTGTCGCTAAATTTGCCACCTTTGTTCACCCTAATTTATTCAGCGTTACTGTCTGGTGTATTCCCTCCTTTGCTGAAAGGTCGCCTTCACATCCACTACAGTCGTTCTATAAGGAATATAAACAACGTCCAAGCATCACATGCGTACATAAAGAAAAAATTCTTTTAGTTAAATTAAGCCGATAGCTACAGTTTGAATAGCTTTATATTGTTTTGGAAAAAGAAGGAGCTAATTATATAAAAGAATTGTCTGATTGATTAATTTTTGAAAGCGATTCGTTGTAATCGATCTCTAAATAATTCCACAAGTTCCTTCCTTTTGACACCAAATATCATTCTAATCTTGTAAAAAATCAACATTATTTGCTAATACGTTAATAAATACTGAATACAAAAAATGATATGTACAGAATTTTACAAATGTATAGTTACATTTGTAGAATATTTAATAAAATAACAAATTGCTAAAAATAGAAAACGGTTTTTAATACCTTCAATATTATATATTTAGATACATTAAAATAGTTCGTAAATCGTATTAAGTACTTTTTAAGTAACATATGATACGTACAACCAGAAAAGTTAAATATGGATATAAAAACGAGCAATAACTTACATTATTAAACTATGATTGATTGTTTTTAAGAAGACAATAAAACCTTTATGGATGTAATGTGCAAAACACAAGGTGAAACAATATTTTTAAATAGTTGTTTCACGCAAAGTTTTCATAGAACTGATTTAGACACTAAAAGTGCTAATCTTATGAAAATTATAATTTTTTATATTAAATATTAAAATTAAAGCTAAATTATAATATCACAACGGAATGCAAATTTGATTGATTGATTCATTTACACCCTCAATGATTCATTATTTCGTTCATTCCTTCATTCTCTCAATTCTACACTCATTCATTTGTATAAAAAACTAATTATTCATTTACTCAATAATTCATGCATTCACTCTTTCTCCTCTTTACTCACTCACTTAATCATTCGTTCACTTACTCATTCCTTCTCACAATCATTCACTTAGTCCTTCTTTTTCTTACTCATTAAATCAATCATTTATTTATTCATTCAGTTGTGAAATCACACATTCACTCTTTCTCATTTATTTAATTATTTTGGGCAGCAAAAAATGTCCAGAAAACACTTCTTCAAAAGTGCTTGGGTGAGTACTTGACGCTGACTAAAAATAGCCACTTGCATATGCAATAAATTCGAATGAATGTTAAATTATTTAATATTTGAATGAATCTTAACATAAATTTAACATTAATCAAATCATTATTATAGTTTTTGAACTGTTTTCTTTATCAAACATATAGTTGTTCATATACTTTCATCAAAATTTCTAAAACGAAAAGAAGTTAAGTAGTTCAGAGAATTCTGCAAAAGCATAACAAATTGCTTTCAATTTATCTGACGTGAAGCATTCATCATATGATCTTGTAAATTAAATTCAAGCGTATATTTTCTTAAATGATATGAAATAGAGCGATCAAGTGATAAATAAAATTATAAACTAATTGCATAATAGTTAAGATTTCATTTAGATTTCTTTGTTCTTTAGGATTTTATTTAGTTTTAATAAGAATTTAGCAAAGAAAGTATCTCTGCAGTATCCATAAAACACGAGTCAAGTGAAGGCCTGGTGCAAGATGAAAATGAACAATGATTTTCGAAATTCCCTGAGTAAAGAGAGTCTAAAACTGAAATTCTTCAAAAAAAAAAAATAAAGAATTCAGATTTTTATATTTTCAAATTATACAGATTTTTTTACCTTTCCAAAAATATCTTAGTTAAACTGTAAGATAATATGAAGGTGCAAAAACCAGTCTTAAATCATCTGTGAAACACATCAACGCCCATTCAAAATGCGAAATATATATATATAATGAAATGACAATAATAATTTGGCGTTACTTTTAAAATATTGTTTTATTCATATCTTATTTTTTATGTTGCAGCCATGGCTCAAAAAATAAACAGTTACTCACAGCTTAGTAATTTAATCTATATTAGGCAAGTGAGAGAGGTAATTTTAATAAAAAAATAATGAAAAATTACAAATGCTAGAAGCTTCGTTCAGCTTTCTTGTCTACTGCGATAGAGAGATAACATTTACATCCTGAAAATTTAAAGAAAAATGCTTAGTTTCAACCATCAAGGCTGAAGTGAAAGAGAAGGAAATTTACATTGCTTGAGATTTATATGATAGAATTTGTTCAGATTATGGTACTGGATGGAGGGATTTAACTCTCTCTCTCTCTCTATGTATACACACACACACACACACATATATATATATTATATATATATTATATAAGAAAACGAATTTATTTGTTAATTGTTGAATTTTTACTTATTGGATTATCTGGTAAATTTAGAATAATTAAAAAAAATTTCATAATTTTCGAGAATTGATGATACTATGACAAAACTGTGTGTTTCACTTCAAAGTGGGTTTTAGTGCAAAATCCAGATGTTTCTATGCTGCATCAAATAAAGTGCATCAGTGATCTTGACGTTTGAAAAAATTTTAAAAAAGAAAAAAAAATATTTGACATGATGAAGAGGTGAAAATAAAAGAGGATAGTTATGATGCGTCACCTGACTTTAACGAAGACTAGAAACCACATGAGAGGGGGTGGGGAAGACGACTAGGTGCCTCGGAGCAAAGATTCTACACCTAACTAAAAGAAAAATAACTCTTAAGAGGATAACGAAAGTACAGCTTGTGAAGTTACACATCTGATGTAGCATGTATCCGTAGAGAAAAAGATCATTTGATTGAGCCGAGTGCTTTTATACTCATATCATACACGAAAAACAGGATTTCCCAGAATGTTAGTTATACCGTGATTTAAAGTATGCCAAATGTGAAATTTTTTTTATTAATAACATCCGTGATTGTAAAGAGGAAATTCCGATTGTCAATATTCGAAGTCAAAGTAGTTTTAAGTTTATAAGAATATTTAAAAATAAAGGAACATGATAAATTTATAACTCGATTGACATCCAAAAAATGCAAATTTTTTTATATATTTTTATCAATCTGTCATTTTTGGGTTATTGCGTTGTCTATGTAGCATATTTGAATAAGGATTATTTTTAAATATAAATATGCATTAAATAAGTTATTATTTTCAAAGTTGGTTTCAAATAATTCGAAATCCAAAGTAGTACTTCTAAATCTCTTTTAACGAGCCTAAAATAAGTAATTTCTTTGTACCAAAATTTATTTTTCATAAAATCATCAAGTTTGTATTTGCAACTCTATAAAACCTCACAGTAAAATATTAATAATTTCGTATAGTTTTAAAATATAATTTATTCAGGTATGAAACTACGTATCATTTCGTGATACATATTTCATTGATTTCCTACTTAAGTACCTTCTTTTTTATCTCTTTAAATATAAAGTGGAGCTTTTGATCATCAGAGAAATTTCATCTCCACCAAATATTAATTATATTGATCCAAATGCAATTCAAAAGCAAAAATGATTGTTCTTTTCTGCAAATTCGTTTACCCGTAATCGAGTCAGCTGAACTTTAGTTCCAAAGAATCATAAATTTGGTTGTGGTCGTAATCAATAAAAGCATTTTTGCAGTTTCCTTTGAAAAAGACTTCCTTTCTAATTTCTTTAAAAATTAGTAATCAATGCATAGACATACGGTTCAAGTTCCCTTCCCTGCCCAAACAATGGAATGGAATATATTTGCTTTCCCACGTTTCACTGAAACTTTCATTTGACATCTGTATTTGGGTTATGTCTGTCAATTTTCTTTCATTATATCACATCGATCATTGTGAGATATTATTTAATGGAAGTAAATAGTATTCTTTCTCTAATTATATCTTTATGTTAATGCCGATTGAACAAATTCTTTTTTGATATGGTGAAATCATTTGTTTTCTTATTGAAGTGCTGATGATTAGAAATCATTCGTCAGTTTTACTACGAAAACTCCAATACTTTACATAATTTGCACCTATTTGTAAATCAATTGAGAAACATATCTTTCTTTTTTCACATCACACGATTCTAATTTCCTTTTTCCTAAATAAGGGAAAGAATATGCAAATTGTAGATTTGAATAGTAATTCAACGTTCTTGTGTTTATGAGAAATAATAATTTTATACAAACTTGCATTTAAACAAACACCCAAACCATGTCTAAAAGTTTTCGAATATATATTTTTTTAATTTATAAGACATTACTCGATTTGAAAGTAGTGATCATATAACAGTTTTATGTTTTTGATTACTTATTTTATATCAGTAAAGGTTTTGATACTAAATACACAAAAATCGATTTCGAATTACTCACTATCC
This sequence comes from Nephila pilipes, assembly GCA_019974015.1. NCBI lineage: Eukaryota > Metazoa > Arthropoda > Arachnida > Araneae > Nephilidae > Nephila > Nephila pilipes. The sequence goes on along the minus strand of BMAW01128396.1, from coordinate 20,775 downwards.
TACGAAATAGTATCTACATACAAGAGAAGATTTCAAACCACACTTTCTATATATATATATATATATATATATATATATATATATATATTGAATATAATCATTTTAATTGTTAAAACTATGATGACGTACTTGTAGTAAGTTATAAGTTTTTCAATATCTTTAAGTTTGTTGTAATTTAGTGGTATTATAACTATTTTTATTTCAAAATTAATAATAAGTATAAAAATTTGCTGGATTATTTGTTAAGGTTACATTATATATTTAAGTATAAATGAATATAGTTACGCTGTTTACCTTCTTCTTATTTCCTGCGGTTAAATTCCTTATTTGTATTTCTTAGGTGTATTTCTCCTTAATTTTTGGTGTTACATCATCTAAACATCGCTTATATCATCTAATTATCATTTTATTAAATGGATATATTGATGATGTATTTAAGAAAAATTTTAACTGGTACATTTTCATAAGAAATTTATACTTTTGATAATATTTGTAATTTCATTCTAGGTTATCTTTTTAACTATATGGTGTGTCTTTTATTAGTTTTTGTTTACTGCTCTGAATAATTTTTAATAGGTTCTAATAATGAACCACACACACACATATATATATATATATATTGAGGAAAGTAGAGCTAATTTACTATTAACTGCAATATATATTAGTTGAATTATTAAATTTTGTATTGATTAGCTTCTCAATTTCCTTCTTGAATGGTTGAATAACTAACAAGACAAATGTAAGCGAGAAATTTTTAATTAACTATTAAAAGTCTTTATTGCAATCAACAGCGATCCGTTCATTTATTTATTTCCAATGAAATATTATAGATTTGCATAATCTATTTTTAGTAGGTAAATTTGTGAAATTCAAATAATGGAGCTAATGGTTTTTTTTCCTTCAAATTCGAACATTTCTATCAATTAAGTATTAGAATATCGCGTAACAAAGATTAAAAAATATCTAAATGATATGTTTTTGTTGATAAACATTTTAAATTTAATTAGTCGCTTATTGAAAACATCAATTGAAAATATGCACGTATTCTCAAAATTACTTCCTTTTCTGGTAAAATAGACCCAGACGAACAATTTAACAGATTATAAGATTTTCAGTATGAACGCATTTTTAAATTAACATACGTATTTAGAAGACAAGTCATAAGCATAAAGCAAAATCTGACAGACATTCTCTCTTCATCTAGAATTTTATTCTTGAAATACTAGGGTGGAATGCCTTTGTTAATACTCTTAATAATTCTCTCTTGGCTTATATAAATAACAGTAAAGCACCAGTTACCCATTAAATCTATGTATACATGTACTACGGCTTCTAAAAGTCATAGTTCTTCTTTAATGATAATATTAAGTTCTTGCAAGTAATTTTTAAGTTCTTGCAAGTAATGAATTTTATAAAAATTAGAATATAAAGCAATATGAACAATCATTATTATCATATTTTTAATAAATGTTTCATTGCTATATAATAGTTAAGAAAGTTTCAGCAGATGCATGCTCTTTTATTATGCATGCATTAATATTTCATATTACAATGCATTAAGAATTAAAAGACCACTTACAATGTGAAGAAGGAATTATATACAAAATTTAATAGTGTATTATTTTAAATGGAAAGGAAAATTCTTTTTGTAACTAATTAAAACCTTGCAAATTGATTAAAATTTTATTGAGACATATTCATTTTTCTGAAATTTGAATAAGGTGTATGAAAAGATATTAAAGACTACCAATGAAAATTAGTATACTATACCTCACATCATAATCATTATAAAGCGTATTGTTAGTTATTCATTACTGAATTACCTAAAAAGCAAAGTCGTACGTTTAGACTGTGTTACCTACAATTTATTTGAAGATAACGTGGGATAAAGAGTTACCTGAGGGCGAAGTGAGAAACGTTTTCTTGATAATAATACTGGTATATATAAAAGATACATTGCTCAGTAATTGAGAGGTTATGAAGCTGCTATTCACAGTATCATAATTAGAAAATATGATTCAAACAAAATAAAACGTTCTGAAAGAAAAAAAGATGTTGATAACACGGGACTATCGACAAATTATTCAGCTATCAAATAAAAAAAGATCTTTCAATTCGTAAAATATTTGAACGTTTCAGCAAAATAACTACATCATATTTTAGAAGAGTCTTAAATCATGATACTAATACAAAGTTTATATAAATGGAAGAAATGCCGGAGCTACTGCAAGATCACCGAGAAGAAACAAATAATGGGCTAAAACTTCTTTGCCGTGGAACAATGATTAGAAAGAAATTATGTTTTCTGATGAAAAGGAATTTAACTTCGACGGTACTGATGGCTGCTTATTGTCGTGACTTGAGGAAGGAAGTGAGCGAATGTTGCAGGCAACAAATAGGGAATTGAACAGAAATGGTGGATTGTGTAATTTATAACGTATTTCGATTATGATTTGATATTGATTTTTTACAATTTCAAGCTATGGCATATGATCATCTTTGGACTTTGTTTGATAGAGCTAATAAAGACCAAAAACGGGTTCTTACTAAATAGAACTAATTACATATTTCACCAGAACTATATTCTTGCTATACATATCTGTCGATGTTTTACCATATTCATGTTAAAATGCAGTCGAGAACTCCTTGAGGTTATCAGAAAAAGTGCTGGACCAATATATCACATTAATTTTTATACTCTTCAGTTTCTCAGGAATGGTTTTATAATTTGTCAACAATAATTTTTCATTTACTTCTAATTTTTTGTTAACTTAAGTATTTATTACATTATTCAAAAATACTAATAAATATGATGTAATATCTTATTTAAATTATGTTTATAATCGTTATTTATTTTATAATTTTCAATTTTACAATGGTCTTAAAACTTCATATGAGACTATATTCATGAAAACTAGTTGGTGAAATCTTTGATCTACTATCGATACATAAAATTCTATGGAATACACTCTTATTAATGGAAAGGTATAATGCTTCTGAACAAAATTGCAATGTCAAATGAGATTTCGACGAAGGACGTTTGCTATGAGGCATCAGTTACGAGGGATGTTATTCTATACCATGCTCCGTGGAGGGGGAGATAGAAGTCGTAGACCTTGGCTTTGGAGTGCTTGTGCTTTTTCGAACCCTGGACCAGTGGGTCCGTAGAAAAGTTGATTGGTCGCTTCTTGTCATGCTTTAACCAATTAGGCTAAAGAGAACGCCATCATCATGCTAGTTAGTAAGGCATTTTAACTTGTGGCTCTGTTGTCGGAGAGAGTGGCTGCAAGATCAAAAGCTGTGTTCAAAAAATACATTTACAGTAGTCAAATAATTGAAACATCTAAGATATTCTTAGCAAGGTGCATTAAAGGAGCTTAAAAAAATCCATTTATTATTATATTTTCGAAAAATTAAGAAATTATTAAATATTCAAATTCGCAAACAAAAAACAACTATGTAGAAATGTTTTCAGTACAGAAGATATGAAAATAGAGATTTATATAAATTTTTTATTTATTTAGCCTATCTCAATTTAAAAGAAAACACTATTTTCAATAACATTTTTTTTATAAATAACTTCCACTTCTTCTTGAGATACAATAAAAACTTGCCCATCACGAAAACAAATGAATGGAAACTTTCCTAGTTTGCCAATTAATATATTCAAATTAATTATTTTATTAGATTATTTTCTTTATATTATACAAGTTGGGGAAGGGGGGAACTGGAAAGGAGGTGTCAGTTTAGGTATTGTCTTCATCAGTAGACCTAGGTTCAAAAATTCGAGGTCAGGTATCTTTAATTCTAATGGTGCTTCTGAGACCTCAATTCGTGCGTATACCATTGACTAATATCTAAAGATACTAACAATCGATATTAGCCAATGTTTGCGAAAATCTATTCTCTGTATGTTTCTGAAAGATTAATAGTTAAATTTAGTTGATGAGAGGAGAGAGATAACGATAACACAATACATTTCAGAGAAATATCACGAATTTCGCATGGGGAGTTGTGGCTATTAAATAACGTCACAAATGCTGTAAAACATTTTATTTTGATCTCATACGTATTGACTTATTATCAACATCAATATATGCCCCTCCTTTATCCCTGCAATGCTCTACGCGAATCTTCCATTGTTCGAAACAGTGCTGGAAGTCTACTCTTGTCAACTCCTTCAGGACGCGTGATGCTTTCACTTTCAGAGCTTAGATGGACTCAAATATTGTTACGTTTAATGCAGGTTTCCCCTTTGGAAGCAGATTGATGTTACACAAACAAAATCTGGCAAATAAGGAGGTTGATCTAACGCTGGGATGGTGTACTTGGCTAGAAACCTCTTGACAAACAATTCGGAATGTTTACTTCTTCTACAATTCGGATGATTTTTTTTCTTATTCATTCAAGGAGTTCAGCAAAAACGAGAAAGTAGTAATGTTGATTAATAGTTTTACGTTCAGGAACTTAGTGAAGGGGCGCACTGGTTTTCTTTAATTTAAAAAAAAAAAAAACAATAATCCCTGCTATGAATTTTAATTTGCTCTTTCGAGCTTATATGGCTCTTTGTGATAATGGGTTTTTCCAATGTATGCATTGGTGCTTCGTTTTAGAATAATAAGAAAAAAATCAACAGCTCATCGCATGTTAATATCTTTTCCAATACTTTTGGGACATTTTTAATGACATTCAAAGTGTCAGTAAAAACATATTTACGAAAATCTTGTTGTTCAATTGTGAGGAGTTTAGAAACCATTTTGACACACCTTTTTTTGAATGCAAAAATTATTATGTAAAGTTTCCCCTAATGGATTCTTCATCAATTCCTACAGTCTCAGCAATCGTGCGAATACTTAGCCGAAGATCAGATCGAACCAGATAACCGAATTTTTTGTTATTGTCATCCTTTTTGACGTAGAAGTAAATCATATGGGAGTAAATCATCATCACGTTCTTCTTAGCTACATTTAAAACGCTGAAGCCAATCAAAAACAGGTGCGCGTGATAAATATTTATTACCCTGCACTTTTTTTAAAAAAAATAGATTATAAGTTTAGGAAGTTGTTTTACTAAGTTTCATGGGAAATTTCAAACAGTTCGTTGCTCTATTTTTACACGTCCTTTTTATGGCAAAACAAAAAAAGTAACTGTAAGTGAACGAATGCTATGGCTATATGGATTTGTTTACGAAAGTAAGATGCACTGCATTCAGAAGAGAAAGCTTCATGCAAAACAGATGTCCGTCGCCATTGTTTGACGTATTGTGCGTTTTTCCTATAGCAGTGTCAGTGTCTTTAATTAAAAGCCATATCTTGTAATTTCCAAAAGAGTTTAATAAATATTTTTATGTTTGGGGAGTAATATCTCCTAAATAGTATTTCAGAGATAGAAATATGTAAAGCTTGAGATAACATGCATTCAGTTCTCAAAATGTTCCCTAGCATTATCTAACACCTTCTGCTATTGGTTTGGCAGCAGTTCATGAATACCAGCCTTGTAGAACAATTCATCTATTAACGAGACGAAATCGTCAACCTATTTTCGTACTTTGCCCACTGACCGGAGGTGTACAGAAATGCATTGTACATCGACAAAAACAATTGATCTAGTAGCCTGCCCTTGACTGATTTTGCAACATGAGGCCTTATAGCAATTTTGCTGTTCACAAAAATTTGTCTGTAAATGGATGATGATTTCTTGGTTCAATCACAGTAATTGTTGATTGCAGCGTTCAACGGTTACTCTTCCACTGGAGTTCAAAAGTTCATAATCGAGTACTCTCTTCATATTTCACCATATGCATAGAACTTTTTTTTCCAGAGAATCGCTCATTCGGTGTTGATGCTGTAGCTTTGAGGTGATTGAGTCCATATTTTATACGTTTCGGATAACCATACCATATCAATTTCTTTTCACCTGTCATTACAAAAAGTATTTCTTGTGTTGCCTGTTTTTCAGATTCATGCATTTCAAACACACTCTTCCTTTTTATCTCAACTCAATACATGAGTAACACATCCTCCTTTCTATCGAATCTTTCAAACTGCGTGTAAGTGATTAGAAATCGTTTTTTAATATACTTCTAATTATTCGTCAAGTTTATTTCGTATTAAATTAGCAATAGTGAAGCAATAGCATTTAAATTAGCAATAGTGAAACATTTAGAAAAGAAAAAAGTTATATGTAAGAATTATGTATATAACAGCATTCAGAAACTATCTTAAGTGAAATATGTAATAAAAGCACACTAAATAATTCCAAATTTTTATAGCATTCTAGAAACTATATTCAAAAGTTCTTTATTATTCATTTAAACTTCAAATATATATAATATAAACAAATTTTTTAGTTTAATATTTCTTTGTCGCATCTTTTACTAAAATTAAATTACTATGGGACGCCAAATAAAACTAAAAACTTTGCAATACATTAATATTATTTAAGTAAAATACCTACAAATACTCCTTAGTTAAAAATGAAGTAAATGAGTCATGTCTGAAATATTCCAACTGTACAAAATAGTGACTTAACGTTTTTTTTTTAAAATAATGGTAATATAGATTTATAAACAAATACGTAGGTAGCAGATAAAGTAATTCTGCAAAAAAGAACTGTACAATATTTTGTCCAAGAGGTAAAATAAAGAATGAAATAAAAATGAAACTACTACTCCCTATTACGAAAATTAATGAGTCTTTCGGTATAACACAAACAATTTTTACAGTAAACAGTCTCAAACAGAAACAAACAATCACGAAAAGCTCATTAAATCACGGAGAATATGCATTTGCCTATTCTATTTCAAACGCAACTAATATTAATCAACACACCGCTGAATCGGAAAATTAATTCATCTTTATATCTCTTTTTTTTATAAATCATCTATTTACATGAAAATGAATACTTCTGCACAAATGGAGATATTCTTGATTAAAAAGCTCGAAGCCTTTATCATCAACATCTACCATAACTCATTAGTAAATTGATACCAGCAAAATATAAAGATAATCTTAGAACATGTTTTTTGAAAAAAAAACAGGATATTCCCCTTAATATTGGGCCTTTTCTTAACGTTTCTTAAGTAACAGTACCATGACTGCTTTCAGAATATCCTGATGTTAAGAAAAGATTCTCAATATATCTCTTTAATTTATAGTTATTGAATTACTAAATGTCTTCTTTTCTTTATTTTATACTTGTTGATTAAATTTAAGTATTTTATTTATTTTTGAATCCTTGTTTAGTTATTTATAGATAGATACTAAACTTCGAATGTGTTTGATGTATTATTGTTCAAAAAAATTGCTGTATTGTAAAATTTTTGTTGTTTTGCTTTCACTTCGTCATGTTTAGTTATCTGTCATTAAGAACGAACTATCCAATACTGATTTCTATTAATTGCATTATTGATTCAGTACAAATGTATGATTGTAAATGAATTTTTCACCGAACAAGTTTCATACGTGTCTTACGTATTATACTTGTGAAACTCTTGAAACTGCATTTTGTTCACAATTTGACAATCGCTTCGAATAACTGTATGTTAAAACCTAGAACGTCTCAATGGTTTGGTGTATTCGATGGTAAATTGATAGAATATTGCTGTTTTGAAGCTTTGATTTTTGATTATTTTTTCATTGGTTAAGTTTAACCTTAGAGTAAAAAACAACTATTGATCGATATTCACATTGTGTTAGGAGCTATTGCATTGAAAAAAAAATTATAATAGTTTTTTAAGGTCCCATTTCTTTATTTTATGTATTCGTATTCATAAAATTGAATATTAAAGAGAATTTTAAAATAAATATTAAATATGAAACCTTGTCTCATCAATAAAATATTGTGTTATGATTTTCTAAGCTCCTCAATAAATACAATTTTAAACTAAACGAGAGAAAAAAAACCAAATGAATTTATTGTACTACCACAATACATTTAATTGAGTTCTCCACTGTATTCAATTATATGACTTATGTAGTGTGGCTAATTATTCTTCCGACATATTTTTGATTTTAATTTTCTTAATACGCATAGTGTTTTGAATGTTTTATTTATTTTTCTAGGAAAATCCATACTTTTTAAGCAATTTATAAATGAGGTGCTTGTTTTGGTTGCTGATTATACACGTTGTATAATCCGCAACCAAAGAATTTTAGTATACCTCTAAAATTCTCTTTGCATTTTATTATATTTGTTTAGGACCTTGTTAATGTTTGTTTTCTGTGGTACGGCACTATTACGAGAGTTTTGTATTTCGAGCATTGTATTTACATGTTGAATGGATAAATGAATATTTTTGGAAAAAAAAAGGTTATGAGCGTGATAAAATGGGAACTTAAAAACTATAACGAAACTCTAAATTGTTAAAGTTTTGAATTCTATTTCGTATACGACTTGGGCTTTATTATAGCATATGCATTCAAAATCCAGATCAATTGGAAATTTGGTCTAGTAAAAAAGAAATTCCGAAGAAAAATGACGAGAAATGGATTGCACGTACTTTTGGAAGAATTTAATGGACAATGTTCACTATATTTCTCGGAAGCACTTCCACTTTCCCACAAATATTCGTTCTCCAATTAATAAATATTATGGGGACTTGGAGTTCTCTGTTAGATAACGTATTACATGGCATTCAAAGCCAGTTTTATCACAATCAGTTCTTAGCATATGTCAAAGATTAAATGACTTACTACTAAGCAAATATGTCGCCATTATCTATTTTACCACTAGGAGGTACATTTCTCTATTAATAGGAAGATTTCTTGACTTTGTGGGTTTCACACTGCTCTCAAATACTTCCATCCCCCTAATACAGTTGGAAACCCGATTCGCCTGTACATTCTAACTGTTGAAAGCCATCATGTATCCACCGTCAGTATTCCTATTCGAAAGCAAGACATTTAGCTCTATTGCTTCCGTTCATCAATGGGAATAGAAGTTGTCATTCGGCTGTTAAATTATAATTACTGTTTAGTACATTTCATAATTTGGATAATAATTATTTTAGATATTTCAGCATTAAATTAAGATATTTCGTGTCTAACTGTTGCAGAGTTATCATGTGGAATGATTTTTATGGTTCACTCATCGTTTTATTGTGCTTATACTGATTTCGTAAATTAGAATTATAACTAGTTCTTACATGCAACGTTATGATTATCTTTCAATATCTTAATGACATTACTATTTTTGAAGCTACTGATTCAGAGCATGAACATGATGCCATGTTGAAATTCTCCTAAATCGTTATTATTTGTCGTTCTCTCATATCATATCAATTGCAAATGCTAATCAAATTGTTTACCAATTTACTTATATTTTGTGTATGCTACAGTGTATAGGAATTTTGGATGTTACTATGTATATATATTTTGAATAAGATAATTTGTTATTGTTACTAATAGAATTATAATCAAATTTATAATTAGTGCTCCCTTTTTTAGTGTTGTTTGTTGGATAATTGTTTCGTAACTGTGTTAGCTCAATAATGAATCTAGAGCTACTGGTTTTACGAAATATTATGTAATTTTACCATAAGTTCTTTTGCCAATTATATATATATATATATATATATATATAAACATACGTTTTCAGGAAAAGGAATTGTTTGTACATAAAAATAAAAAATAAATTCTCCAGTTTATTTTTTAAAGCATGTCTTTGTTAATTAGTCATACCACCTAATAAGTATTTAATTTACTGTACACAAAAACTTCATATTCTGAACTTCTATATTGAGCATAAATACACTATTCTGCAGTAGAATTTTTTTCTTGAAATTATCCGTATTCAAAAGTTAGTAAAAATCATAATTATATCTCCGCTTTCTCATGTTTTTAATCTAGCATTTCTATATGATGGATATAAAATGTTTTAAATCTGATGTAGCAGAAGCAGTATACGGGAGTCATCTGCTTACGACAAACAGAAATAAGAAATGCAAATGCTTCTGAATACGTTCGACAAGTTGCATCAGTTTGTACTGAACTTTCTTAAAGATACAACCGTTTGTTTTGACAGATGTTTTTTACAGTTGTAATGGAGTCATATTTGAAACAAAGAAAGTGATTTATGAGTGGCGAATTTGCAAGCAATACTTATGAAATAATGCAAAGTGCCTGTAGTGAAGGTTGTTTGCCTTGGCAGAATATGTTTTTGAGCTTTGAAATTTCCGAGTCGATAGGGAAGGCGTTAATGAGGACGAAAGACCGGGACGTCTATACAGTAGTCCAACTGATTCAAAGCTGCCAGCCACGCCTGGGAAAGCAATCTCCTGTTTACTATTAGACTATTAGCAAAATGTTTGAAAATGAATAAACCAACTGTTGAAAAATTATTTTACAGAATTTAGGAAAAGAAATTGTGTGCATAATTTTGTTCGACATTCCCTCACAATCGAACGAAATGAAGAGCTTGTGGTTGCTTGTTAAAGTTATCTACAAGTGCATCACCCGTGACTCAGACTTTTTTTAAATCATTAATGGTGATAAATTATGGTGCATAGTCTACGATACGAAAACAAAGAGGCAGAGTGAATAATAGGTTGCCCATAACTTGCAAAAGGCAACGAAATATTTATTTTAAAAATCTTGATAGAAGACAATGCTGGTATTTTTTTTTTATTATTGAGGAGTGATTTAAGTGAAATGCGTTCTTAAAAGACAAACGATAAATGTTGTGGTCTATAAGGATACAACGAATCGTTTGTTGAAGGATATTGTGAAAGAAAGTTCGAACTAGAAAACCAAAGAAAAACTGTTTTTTATTACACGAACATGTGCTTTTCCACAATGGATCTGTTATTTGTTGGTTTCTTATAAAAACTATAACTTTTTCTAAGCCACCTCTCGTTCTCTCCAGAATCAGAAACAGGCAGATTAATTTTCGTTTCCAATGCGGAAATGAAGTGCAAATACAACAATTTGACAATATCAATCGTTTCAAGGAAACTTTAAAGGGAAGGTATATGAGATTCCTATAAAAGAGTACCTCAAGAGACTTGAGTATTGTACCAACTTTATAATGGTCATATGTAAAATAATCAATAACAAAAAAGTATTTACAGTATACTTTCTATTTTATTTAAAAGCTCAGTCACGCGTATATATTTTCCCAATCTATTGCTAATTTATTTACTGATATTCACATGGATCGTAACAATTACAAATCCTTAATCGATATATGACTATTCAGTAAATTAACTGAAAATATTATGGTATGGTAACAACGCGTATTTTTAATATCTTTACTAAATACCTTAACAGTATATTTATTAATCTACAGATAAATCAGAGGGGTTTCACTATTTTATAAAAAACAGTTCTACAAGAAAGTTACTACAAAGAAAATCTCTTTGATATAAGAGGTGTTGTTGAAACGTTATAAGATTTTATTTTATCAGAAATTATATAACGACTATAGAGATGATATCATATTTGTATGAAGAGATGAATGATTGAGTAAATTTCAAACAATACACGTATATTTAATCAATGAAAATTAATTTAAAATACTTTTAATAGTAAAAATTATTTAAAGATACTGTGATCCTAAAAGGTAAATGAAAAATGATTTCCAATACAACATAACTGAATTTTTATTCACATCTAAACGGTATCATCGAGGCAAATGAACTTATGTTCATGGGAGAAAAGATGGCGTTTAAGTGTTTAAGAATATTCACGCTTCAACCCTCTAGCACTTAATCACATGGCATTAGTCTTTCCTTTTGTAAATGTTTTGTAATGTTATTTTTTTTAAAAAAATATTGTTAAATAATCCATACATCATTTTACTCCATTCAATGAAACGTTTCAAATTGCATATCTATGGAATGTTTTTCTTCAAAATTTGGTCAATATTGTTACATAACAAAAATCAAAGAAATATCTTCTTTACAAGAATTATATAAATATCATAATTACTTTTAAATTGAGCAAACATAGTCAAATTACAAATATTTAATTAATAATCTTAATGTGATTGAATAAAGATACTTGAACATTAATGTCAAGTGTCATTTATATACTCGTAATAAAAAAAAATCAGTACCTATATTAATGAACCTGGTAAAACTTAAAAACTAGAATTGAAAATCAATATAAATATTTACTACAATATTTTATAATATATGTACGTATTTAATTATTAAAAATAACGTGAATAAAAATGTAATAAGTATGGCTTTTCCATTATGACGAAATGTAATTTATATGAACATATCAAAATATTGCAGATATTGGTGCATTCTGGAACAATGCCAGAATTCAAATTTAAAAACATACTTGATAACTGAAAATACTATAATTTGCTCATTCTATGATATATTGTTTGTACGCTATAGGAAAAATAGAAAAAGAGAGGAACAATTCCTTACCATGTATAATTCTTTCTCTACGTGCTGATTGAAAATAATATAATGTATAAATTTAAAATTTGCAAAATCAAAAACCTATGTGTGTCTTTAATTAAGAACTCTTTGCATTTATCGGTTACTGCCCTTAATTTAATTCTGGGAGTTATTTACTGTGTTATAGGAATTATTTATTAATATATGAAATACTGTTTAGTGAACGTAATTAGAAGACATAAAATTATATTACACTCAGATATATTTATATGCTAAAAATTGGAGGAATTGTGTCATACTATATATTAATTCCATTGTATTTTAGAATTTAAAAACGATAAATATCAATTTAGATTTAATAAACTTCCATGGAAATTTTATACTATTATCGTGTTGTATGATGTATGAACGATGTTTATAGATATAAAGTGAATTCATCATCATTGGTGGATAGAAATATAAATAAAATGGAAATTAGACCAATAACACAAAAAAATAAATAGGAGGGGAACAAATCAAAAGGAAAAATAAATACTAAAATAAGAAAATGGGAAACTAAAAATGGAAAATAGAAATAAAAGGGGTATATATACTGGTATAGAAAGTAAATGTACGAAAGAAATATTTCAATGAAAAAATATAAAAAATAATAAAATAATTTTAAGTAAAAATGAAAAAAAAGCATAAACAATTAAAAGTTGAGCGAAAAGTTATAACACATAAGGTTAAAAAGAACCCAAATCCATCAATTCGTTTCCTATCTGTATGTAAATCACTGTAGAGAAATTGAATTTTAAAGATTTAAATTTCCCAATCAGTTTTCTTAATAATGGAAGAAATGTGGAACTCTGAAGAAAATAGAGTTAAACTTGATGTGTTATATCTATACAAAATCACAAATATGTCAGTCAATGCTTTTCTACAAGTAATATTATAAGTTTAAATTAACAAGTTAGAAATTACATAAATGAAAATTTGCAGAAGTGCTTGATTTTCTGTGTAAAAAATAGATCAGAGAAATATTTTAATTCAGAATGTTATAGAGGTAAATAACTATAAATTATTTCATTTAAGGATAGTGTTGTTGAAACTGTAATCTTTAAGCAGCATTTTTGAAAACTCACTTGATTTCGAAGTACAATTTTTTGTGTTCCTGTATTGATAAATAAATTATTCGTTCCGTCCAAAATATCTAAGACAGATAATATAGTTATTGATTAAGCTTTTCATACATATCATACAGAGCTATGGTAGTAAATATATGATTACAGGAAATTTTTTTAAGGGAGTGTAATAAGATTAGAATGTGCAAATAAAGTTAGTATATATATATATATATGTATTATATGTATACGTACATACATAAATATATATATCTTTGAAATTCACATATAAATAATGAAGTCCATCCAAAACTTAACCTTATAACAAATTACATTTGAACATGAACCATTATGAAAGTGAAATGAACCAAACCTAAATTAACAAGATTTGAAGTGATTGACAAATACACTAAGAAAATTTAACTAAAAGAATTATAAATTCAAAGAAAGTAATTTTTAAAAAAAATAGATAAAAGTTGAAAAAAATATAAGAAAACAGTAATTGAAAATTTTAAATTTCCAAATTTTGAAATAAAAATTGGAAAATAATGTATTTGAACTTGTAACATGCATTAGATTGTTTCGCTGGGCTATTTTGGAATCATTGACCAAGAAATTCGCATCAATAGAATATATTATTGAAAAATTGTAATAAAACCACTCACAAATCATATATATATATATATATATATACGTGTGTGTGTGTGTCTGTGTGTGAGCATTACTTTGTTTGTGAATCATATACTGAGCCCGCTTGTTTCGGAACTGACGCACGTTAAATCTACCGAGGCTTCAAGTCCTCCTTTGGGACTGTTGTGTACAGGTGTCTTTCTCTTCAGTTGATTGAAGATCAAAATATCGAGGTTTGGCAATGATGGTCCTTGTTTTGCTTCTAATTGCGACGCTAATGAACAATCAGTAAATCGAATTTAAATAAAATAGTATTAAATAGTCTATGAAAAAGTCTTTGACAATTTTCAAAAATATATAACAGGAATTTTTCAAATAAAATGTATTTCTAAGGAATAATTATATCATTTAACTTTGTACATTATTTTAAATTGGTTATTTCTAAATCAGAGAGAGCCGTAGTAGGCTAGTGATTACATCTATGAATGGTGATTTTCTTCATGTCAGGAGATTGAGCCATGATGCCTCTAAAAACACACCGTGTAACTGGAGCAGGAGCACGTTAAATCTTTCGCGGCTCAAAGTCCTCAGATTGGCATGCATGGCGTATAAGTTAGGAAAGAATAATGCCAGCTCAAATACCGTTCCTTGTGACTTGACGAAGGTTCAAAATTACAAGATCCATCGTCTATTGCCCTCGTGTTTCTTCTATTGCGACGTTAATAAAACCAAACCAATCTAAAATAGAGTTTTAACTACGTATGACTTCAATTTACTGTTTTAAATAAAATTTGATTAGTGTGTTTATAATTTCAAAATTATTTATGTGAAATTTGTTATATCAAACAAATAAATCAGAGTAAACTCCTTAAATATTACATTTTTGCTATTAAGAGTAAAACTATTTCAATATAAAAATTAATATAAGAGTACAAAATTTTATATTTCCCAAATGAAAAATTAACATGTTTGTAGTTAGTAAAATAACCATATACATAAGGTTTTAGATCTTAAGTTTGTTTATAGCATTATAAATGTTTGATCCATATAAGTAACTAGCAGGGATTTTATTTTTATTAATTTGCTTATAAGCCACTAGAAAATATTTTGAATATTCAAGCACAAATTGTGGGTATATAAATTTCAGCTAAGAAGAAATGTAACAGTTTAAATTATTCTCCTTAATATTTTCTGCACTTTTGTGTGTAGAGCATTTTTAATCCTTTTTCCGTAATTAATGAAATTTTTGTATACTTTAAATAATGCGTCAGTGCTTGTGGCGGTAAGGCCTTATAACGTTGTAAGGCCTTATAACGGCGGTAAGGCCTTATAACGGCCTTAAGTGTAAGGCCTTATAACGTTGAAGAGCGTCGCTGCATGCTTAACTGCAGTTGATCTCATATTCTCTATTGTAGAGTTAGGAAAGAAAACTTGAAACCCTTTTACCTGGAGATGGATATAGGAATTGGATAGACAATAATCAGTATTTCAAATATTCTTACTTTCTAAAAAAAGAAAACAAAAAGTCTTCTGTCTGAAAAGGGAAATAGTTTACTTTTCATTCCTTTTTGTGGAATGTTCTTTTTTTCCATTTTTTCTCTGATAACTTCATCATCATCAAATGGGCGAGAGATTTTCGTTCTCCAATTTTTCAAATCATAATTCATTAGCAAGGGAAATCGGAAATCGATATTTGGAAACCATTTTTAATCATTTTTATTTCACCCGAAAATTTTATAATGTTTTAGAAGGTACTTTGTGCCCAACTTTTAAGGTTTAAGTATTGAGAAATATTAAGAATTACATCGAATCATTGATATATTCAGATATCTTTATCAACAACAATGTTTTCGAAGACTTAAGAAAAAATAATAGACTTATTCTTCGCACAATGAAAAAGAGGATCGATTATATATTCCTCTTAATATACAAGATAATCATATAACGTATTATTTATTTAACTTTGATATTAAAATATCTGCAAAATACTGTTAATGTTGAAAATATTAACTTAAATATGAATTAATGTTCAATTTAGCGTTATATATATATATAATGCTGAGTTAATTTATTCGTTAACCACATTCAATGGTGTTCAAAAAAAATATAATTTTAGTTTTTGGTTGATAATCTCCATAAGAACTGAATAAATTTCAATGAAACCTGGAACAAACATTGATTTACATAACAAAACAGTACAATATACAAGGAATACCCTAAAGGTCCTTTAATAATTTTGAATAGTAGAGGAATTCTCTATGAATGCTTAAAAAGTTCATAAATTTAGAGAAAAATGAAGAAGTTAGAGAAACCTATTGTGGAATTCTAAAACAAGCATTTTGAATAGCATTTTTTGTTTATCACGGTTAAATAGCTCATTAAGTTCTACACAAAATCTTTGATTAAAATAATTAATTTATTTAGATATTAATAAATTTATTTGATTAAATCAATTTTAATTTTTTTATTTGAATTGTTCTTGGATTTTTAAAGTCCAATAAAATAATGTATTTATTTAAGAATAATTTCATCTACTAAAGTTGCTTTTGAACGAATAAACATAATTACTTTTAATGTAATTGTATTAAACGTAGATAAAAAAATAAATGAAATTTATTTTGTAATTTGGGTTTGTAAGAGACATAATGGTTCGAAGAGAGGGAACACGAGTGAAAGTAATTCTTAAAACCAGTCTACTGCTGATGGTACTATGAGACTTCAGAATACAAGTGTTCAAAATACAAGTACAGGGTTATTCAAAATGAATCACCATATTTCAAAACGCTTTATTTCATAAATAAATTCCTTTGTATTAGTAATACATGAATACAAAGGAAAAACATCAAAGTTTTATTTTCAAGTAATCGATATAACTTCCTTTAGTTACACTTAAAATTTAAGGCATTATATAAATTTCTGTCACTCTCGTTGTAAAGTGGCAAAGGTAATAAATCTTATATCAGCAGAAATCTATTGTTTAAGTTCACATCGATTTGTGGTTAACGGTAGCACATACATCTTTTCTTTTACCCCTCCCCCCCAAACATCCTGGTATCATTTCAAGTGATCTAGGTAGCCAGCTATATAACATCAAGTCATCTACTCCATTGTGATTGTTTCATTTGAGAGGTATATCCATATAAAAGAAACGACGAATCTCTGTAGCCCAATAGGAGGTGCCCTTCTCGTAAGTAAACAGAAATCTTTATTTGAGAGATCTTCCTTTATCTGAGGGGAAGGCTATCTCTGCAACATATCCAAACATCTTCACCAATGACCGTTTTTTCCATAAAATAGATATTCAAGAAATTACACACAAACTGGTTACTTTCGATAAGCTCTTGTACTATCCAGGTATGAAGAATTTTTGAGCCACTAATGCCACATCATGAACCGTTCACCTCCCCACTCACATAGAATGTAGTCTCATCACTGAAAACAATTCGGTGCTAAAGTCATCCCTTTCCAAGTACTTCAACATGTAGAAACAAAAATCCAATCAATGTTCATTATCACTTGACCTCAGTGCTTGCAACAAGTACAGTTTATAAGGCTTGTAAATTGATTTTTACCGTAACATTCGCAAACAATAGGTTGAAGAATGCCCACTGATGCAAACTGCCCATTTCGTTGCTTTGTAGAAAAGTATATCTCCCTTTATCAACATTTTCTCAGATGCGCATGATTATCTTTCACTTTTACATTTGCAAATACATCCTTTAATTCCAAACTAACGATATCCCCTTCGAATATTGTGCTCCGTAGATAGATTAATTTGGTGTTTCTTACAAAATTCTCGCTGATCGGTGATTACAGATCCACATACTCAAGTGTCATTATCATCACTTTGTGACGTTGGGGTATTCGCGGTTTTCTCTTCACTAACCTTGTGGTCTTTAATTGAGATTGATTGCTGCAAATAATAATTTCTTTCCTACCAAATTGAAACGTGATGAGGCAAATTAGAGGCAGGCAGAAATAAAGTGAAATGAGTTGGATAGGAGAATATATCAGCAAAGTGAAAGTTAGACGACAGAAGTCGAGTGACACTAGCGTTGAATATATGCCTTACAGGTGGTAGAGGATATCGAGAGTTGCTACTGGTGATAGTGATCGTAGTGAAGTCAAAAAATCAAACCAACCTCAACTGGAGAGATTTTGGTAAAACACTTTTAATTCATTATTAGTTGAACCGTGAATCTATCTCTGGTGTTATCTAGGAGAGCAGGTATCTTTATAATATTATATTGCAATGTTATTGAATAAATAATTGTGTGAAATTTGTCTACTGTCTGTACTTTAAGTTTCTGTGTTAGTAATTTTTGATCCAGTTATGGCACAAGAGTCGAATAGAAATACTCATTCAACACAAGTTGGCATAAGGTTCAAAATTATGAGGTCCGTTGCCAATAGCCCATGTGCTGTTTCTAGGGCAATGCTAATAAAACCAACCAACCATTCAACAAATTTACATCACGGAAGCGACATCACATAATAAGATGTCTGCTTCACAGACGTCATTATCTCTTCAGCCTCTGAATGTTTCTAAAACATCTTTTGAGTAATAACTACACAAAGACCACACGAGCAACATCTATTTCCCCCAATATGAAACATCAGAACTTTTTTTTTGTATTATTGCATTGATATTAGTTCTGAGTCTTTGATTTTTGAAAATAAGGGATTTTGAAATCGAATGACTAATTTTGAATTATCGTGTATTGCAGATATAACTGAAGATTTCCTTGATGTACGAAACTACATTTCAGTGGATATTGAAAACTTAAGTGACTTGCTTACATATTCCCTATGCAAACTTGTACTACAGTTTTCAAACTATATTCAACCAAGGAAATTGATTTGGATATAAATTGAATGTTTTATGTGTTAAATGTGACCAAATGTAAAGTGCTCCAACATGCTCTTTAAAATAATTTATTTATCCATAATTCCATCAACTATCAAATGATGTCATCAATTTTCTAATGCCTTATTTGAAATAAACATAAGATTTATGTAAGGAATGTTGAATTCGGGAATCGGCTCCTCCGAGTTGAAGAAATTATGTGTATATAAATGAATTTGTATATAAATGCGATTAAAATGGTTAATTTCTCGAAGACAAAAATCCTAAATGGTTATGTATTTTGCGCCGATTCAAATGTTACTTAATACTTGTAAAGATGTTCGAGAAACGATAGTGATATTGTTGATATAACAGTTCCTTATGTTGGAAGTTGGTCGTCCAGAGCATATGTATCGAATATTGGAATAGGCTATATAATCTACCTGATGACTGACTTTGTTATAAATTGTGAAGTAACGTAAAAGTCGTCTAAAAATTCCGAGTAACTTAAATTTTGCCCATAGAAGAGACGGTGCTAAATTCATTAATTACTGTGAAGACCATCTAAATGTTTGTAGTGCGACACATGTTCGATGATCTAGTTTATAGGAGATAAATGTAGCAGGGAAATTGCAGTAAAAAATTTGAAGCTATAGGTCAGAAGCCGCAGCATAGAAATTGCTCTTCTGGAGTAGATTCGTGGAGTTTCTACCAGTCGGCATTGGCTCGAGGACATGTACATCGTCATTTATTTTTTATTGTGAATAAAGCGACATTTGGTTTCAACCAGCGTGTTAAATTGTTTTTACTGAATACTCACAGGACAATAAAAAAACTAAATCTTCAACTTAAAAATTAGAAGAAAAGTTTTCTTCATTACAGAAAACTTATAATAGAAATTCCAGAGAAAGAGAAGCAAAAATTTTGATTAATAGAACAAAAAGTAATTAAAACTGTCTGAAATACTTAGGAATTGAATAATGTATGTTTATAACGTTATTACTGATCATACAACCGCACTTCAGTGTATAATATTATATGGTGAAAAAATGGTACCCCCCCCCAAAAAAAAAAAAATCAGTAAACTGAGAAAATCAACATAGAAAAAAGAAGAAAGTAAACATAATACAAATAGTTAAACAAATTCAACAAATCTGCAAAATTATACCTAGGTAAATATCTAATTTGTAAAACCAATTAAAAAACTAACAAAATGTAAAATTTTAAAAACTCTTATAGTCGAATTAATTAAACACATAAATATTAAAGCAGAGGCCATAATGTAAAATATTACTAATGATTAGTCAAAATAAAAACTGTAGAAAATGTTAAAGACAACAAATGCATAATTTGAAAGTAATTAATTTTATAAATACATAAAACACTTTAACGAATTAAAAATAAATATAAAAAACAAGCAATAATATAGGTAACATTTTAAGAACAATTAAAACATTACACATAATCAAACTTTTGTCTACCTGTTCTCTCTATGAAAGCACACTTCGCCAAAGTAAACACTGATTGATTATTTAAAGAAACGATACCAATGAATTGAACGATTTAAGTAAACCAAAAGAATTATTTTTAGAAAAGAATTTAAAAAATGCTTAAACAAAAGAATTAATAAAGAGGTATTTAAAGAAGTGATATTTTATATACTTAAAAATAAAATCAAAATCAGAGAAAATATATAACATCTATAAGAATTCAATAGCTGAAAAACAAAATTAAAATAGAGTCAACAACTAGACTGAAAAGCCTTAATCATAAAAAAAACTATAACAATAAAAACATAAAAAAAGAGAAAGATCTAGAAACATAGAATCAAGTAAAAACAATAA
>BMAW01128395.1:0-24954 GCA_019974015.1 Nephila pilipes | reverse complement strand
TTGGCTGAGCCTTTTGGAATTCGAGTTAGTGGATTGAATTGTTGCAAAATCCATGAAATGCAAATGGATTCGCATTTAGCCATCTGATTACCTCTGTTTGATTTGAATTTAGACTCCCAAAGGCTCTCCATCGCAGTTCCTTGGGCAAATGATGTTTCGAGGCCATTGTAACGAATTGGTTACTTCAGATCCCTTATAACACTACAACAACGATATATGTAGCCTTACTCTCTAGCATGTAATTTTCTACTCCTCAAAATTTCACTAATTTGTATATTGCCATTTTATTAAGTATCTTTTACCGAACAACATAATCAAAATTAATTCAGATAAGTTCATGTTCGAACGAGTTATCGCTATTTTTGTGATTCTTCCTTAAATTTTGAAAACCAGCATATGAAATGTTTTGATATTTTTCTTAACGGTTAATTAAGCAGATTCTTTTTCCAAATATTTCATACAATATTGTACCTTTTTTTTTTATTTGAAGTTAAAAATGTTATGTAAAGTTTATGATCATCTTTTCAGAAAATAATCATAAACGAATATTTTTCTTTCGTTATTTTTATTTTTGAAAATGTTGCTTTAATATAAAGCTATCCCTCTTAAAAGTTATTTTGTAATATCAAATATATATATATATATTAAGATGTGGAAAAATAATAAAGCTCTTAAAAGGTTCATAAAGTGTATTTTCCCCTAAGACAAATATTATCTAATTAGTGAAAGGCAATTTCGTAGCTGCAGGGCTAATGTAACACTTAATGACAAGAATGCATTGTTTGTGTAATAACTTCTAACAACTGTTGATGGAGTTGTAATTAAGTGATGCAAAAGATAATGATGATCATAACTACCTGTAGCAAAGATGTTTTCTTTATAGATAAAGGGGTTGCATGATTGATTTAGAAAAGCAAAGAATGAAAATGAGTTTCTATTTAATCAATATTGTTCCTTTTATTACTTGATAAAATTAAAGAAAAATCGCAACTGATTCTTATCCATGACATCAATTCGTGAATTAACTATAAATATTTGCATATTTACTAAGCAAGAAGAGTTGGTTGCTAACGATTAATAGTTTAAATTATTTCTTGATACATAGTTAAGAGAAAATTCTGCTAGGAGATATAAAAATAGTATTTTACTCCATTATGTATAATCTGAAACTTATTTTCAAACTTTCTCGTGATGATAAGAAAGAAATTTACTGCTATACTTCACTCTTTTATTTCAAATTTCATGTAAAAGTTGATTGGTTTAAGTATATAAGCAGTTTTTTTCCCATCAACTCAAGAAAAAATATCTTAATATGCTAAATATTTCATTGAACAATTTGAACTGTAACATAAGAAACGCGTGATTGAAAAGTAATGTCTCCATGGCCGTAATATTTTTATTTGTTACTTCATTTTCAAAATTCTTGTTGTACCTGAAAGCTAAATGTACCTTTTATGGATCATTTTTGGCATGGTTCAATCCCTTTCTTCTCATTAGCACCAACGTGTGGCTATTCAAACAAACACATCGAAGAATTCCGGTGTTTGTTGTCGACACAAGGCTTTAATGGAAACTATCAGCTCATCTTCAGAGCGAAACAATGGCCCTCAAGATTCTCCTTCATCTTCGGGAAGAGGTGAAAGGAGCAATGTCCAAGATCGAAGGCAATGACATCAAGCTGATTCAATCTCATTTTACTGAGAGTTACTATCTTCTTCACTTGAGGCTAAGTATTGGTTAGGACTAATAAGACTAATAAATATTGAGTTTTGTATATAATTTTTTTTTTCATCCCTGTAGCTATGCAATTTTCAAACACAACGGTCTTTTAGAAACAAAGGATTATTAAAATTGAAATACTTTTGTCTATGGTTGTAATAGCCTTGTACGAGATAAACAATAAGAAATGCACTGTCCCAATCCTTTCCAAATGTAGAAGGCGATATCTTAGTATTGTGTACAAGATATTTAAACTCCATTTTCTATGCGTATAATGATTCACGTTTAAATTTTTCCTAAACATATTTAACAGCTGGTACCTAGTGGAAGGATATGATGTTTTCGGTCGAAAAAAAGGTTTTATTTATATAGGCGCCCATACCAACGAAAAGAACATTTATTTCTATGAAAATGCCCATTCGGGGGGAATGTATCGTATTTAGTGGTGCAAAAGAAATTGTTTTTGTCGACAACAAAATTAATTCAGTGTTATGTTAGGACATGCTGGCCGATAGTTTGTTGCCGGTTGCTGCTCTTATTACATTCGGCGATTGGATATTTCAACGACGCAGAGTATCAGTGATCCACTCATTCCTTGAGGAAGGTGGACGAGATAAAGACTTCGATACGGCTCTCATCACTACTTTAAACTACACAGGTTTATTCACTTAAGTTCTGACTTTCACAATAAATATAGGAAGTGGACTGTAAAAAATAGTTTTGATAAACACATTAAACACCTGATCTGGATGCCTTCCCATATAGGTTATTATTTCCCATTACACTCACAATCCAGCGAAAACAAACAGCTTTTCACACTGTTAATACTAGGAATGAACAGTTAAGTTCTTACAGTATAGATGGCGCGGGGATCGCAACGTTCTGGGGTTAACAGACTCTTCAATGCCAATTTTGAGATCCTGACCTAAATCCTGCGAAATTCCTCAGGGATATTCTAGCTTGAGATGTTTACAAGAATGGGCCACTGTACAGCAACAAGTCTAATGAAAAAACCACAATTAAAAATTACTGTAGAATAACATTGACTCTAACTTCTTCCCAAGTCTCTCTAGTTCTATGAATCAACGATTAGTACAAGTAACAGAAAAAAGTGGTTCCCACATCATTTACAAAAGAATTAATCATATGGACTTTATGCTTTTTTCAACTTCAACAATGGTTCAGTAATTTCACTAATTTTATATAAAATTCTACAAAATGTAACTAAACTAAAATGTATTTTTGCTCTGATTTCATTATACCATAAAATCACATTTCATATATGATATGTAAATTTTGTCTTGTGTCATCTATTTTTGCGACATTGTGTTTTTTTCCAATACTGTACATGTTTTATTTAAGTAATTTTTAAATTATTTGTTTCAGAATTGCTTTTTAAAAGAATTTTTTTTTTACTTTAAAGATACTCATATCTTTTCCCAAGGTAATCATGTTTCACAGTTTGATAATTGTGATTTGAAGGTGATTATAACCTAAGAAATTGTTACAATTTTTATCATAAATAACAGATTTAACATATTGATAAGTTATTGTCGTATTGTTTATCTTTTTTGTAACGATTTCTAAATAAAAGCCACGAATAATACCTTAATGTGTTGTAGATAGAAGATTTTGTTTCCATCGAAGCAAATCTCTTGATGGAACTAATCTTAATAAATAATCAATATATATCTGAGTATGGAAATTAGTATCTGAGTGTAGGATCAGTTGATTATTGTATTGCTATGATGAATTAAACTAATTATATAATTTATTATTTATTTATAAATTGTCGAAATGTTATAATAGTGTCCTTTAATTTGAAAATTATAGAAGTGGATTGTTCAGAAAAATTATCAGTGTTTTGTATAAGAATGCTCATATAAGGCCTTATATACTCCAAAATTAAACAAAATAATGTACAATTATAAGAAGTAGAAAATTCAATCAATTGAAGGATTCATTGCTGAAATTTCAAACCATAGAGGTAGATGATTAAAATATCAGTCAACCAGAATCAATCAGCTGGAATAAATTACGGCTTAATTTCCATATAGAAACAATATCAAACAGAATGAAATATAATTATTCAGTATCCATTAAACAATCCATAATATAGAATTCAACAGGTTTACATAGTTCAAATTATCAATTTTTTTTAAAGAAATTACAGTAATTCATCATAATATAATTTTTTCAGTTATTATGATGAAAAAATTTATAAGACATGCAGCATTTCTTCATATCGTTATATACATGGCTATTTTAGCTTAATAGTATTTTAAAGATACATTTCTGGCATCACATGAAATCTCAATAATAATACATTTATTCCCCTTTCAACATCTGAAAAGCATCTTAAAATTAGAAGGCAGCTTGTAATCTAGAATCAAATTAAATCTGCTTTATGGCAACAATTACTATAAAATCAATTAAAATTGCATCTCTCTTTTCTACATAAAATGGAAATAACATTGTTTATGCTTGACACAAATATTAAAAATCGGTCAAAAGTAGGCAGCCGGGAACATGCAAAAAACAAATTCATTAATTCGTTCAATAATAAAATTTTGATTTCTGCATGAACTAAAAGGTAGAAACTTTTACATTAAAATTTCTGAGAAATTTATAGTCTGATAATTTGACTTTTATCTGCTAGTCAATCATTCTATTGGCGAAATGTTTGTCAATTTTCATTGATAAACGATGAACTTAAATTCAATGTTTGTTTTCTTGAGAAAATTTTCACTTGTTAGTTTCCGTTTAGTTCTCATATCGCATAAAATTTTTACCGTGTTTCCTAATTTTGCCTGTAGCATAGATAGCGATGCCGATATTTAAAAAGACAAATGCCTCAGAATCGTCAATCATTCAACGTTTCAGCTTTTATGAACTAAGACTTTCATCTCAAAAAATCTTTTAAACGAAGATATATATAAGCGAGTGTGTGCGCCTATTTGTACACAAGATCATTTAAAATACAGATTATAAACTCTAAAACATTTAAAAAACTTATTTGGAAAAAATGAACTTAAATGTCATTTAATTAAAAGAAAAAACTCATTGCTAAATGGATAACGAAAAATGAAATTACAAATGTTGCAAAAATAAAACATTCGAATGAAAATAAGCCAAGAATTTATTGAAATACACCAAACAAAATATCAATTTAATACATCTAAAAACGATAAATAAAGTTACATGCTATTTAAGAATCAAACAACGTATTAAAATCATTGCAAAGTAAGAAAAAAGAAATACGTAAAAACAAAAATTAAAAATAATGTGATATGTATATATATATACAAGTGTTTTATCAAAAAAATAATTTTTTTTTAATATTTCCTCTAATAAAATAATTACTATTCATAACACTTTCTTTTCTGTTGATTGTTAAAAATTAACCAAAAATTTACGTTTTATATAAGTATTTAACCAATTACGTGAAAATGAATTAATAGTTTATAAAAACTAAAACTTAAATATTTTCTTAGAAAAGACCTTTCACTGACAGAAAATAATTACATATTTTGCTTGGTAATTAAAAAGGTTTTAATAAAAAGATATTTTAGTAGGTATCAACTTATATATATTAAAACAAAATATAAAGAATTAAATTTAAAAAAATCCAATATTTTTCTGATAATAGCAATTAACTTATCGTATCCACAATAGATGGCAGCACAAATAAGAAAAATGTAAAGCTTATTTAGCGTCTTTGACCTTCAAGTTACCATTTAAGTCTGTCACCAGATTCTACAACACACTTCGCCTCGGAGAAATTTACATAAAAACAAATCTTTTGATTTATAACAGTTGTTACACAAACTATAGCTGTCAATACAATTACGCATCATCACCTGCTTGTAAACTTGATGTTATAAATTTAAAATTATAATTATGTACATTAAAACTTGCTTAATTAAATATATTAATGAACTATATTATGTTATTTGGTTGGGCATAACAGGATATTACAGTTTTAAATGTATATTCAGTAGTATTTAAATAAACTTACAGTAAAATTCAAATTTTGTTAAACATTTAAAAAGAGGTATTTTTATTATAGAATTCAGTATAAGAAAAGAAGTACAAATGATAAGTAAAAACTTACTAGTTATCTTTTTTATGGGAAAATTCTTCACTCTACAAAATTTTTTTCATTATCTGAGACTTCATGAAGACAATTATGGTTTAAAAATTACTGTGATGTTTTAACCCTTACGTTTCATCTTCATACGTGCAAAGAATTGTCATACATTTTAATGAATGGAAGGCCTCATAAGTAAGACGCAGGTCTGGTCATCTGTTGGTTGTGACGCAGGCTATGCACCGGGGCTGCGCAGTTGAGGGGGCTCCAACATGATCAAGAACTAAAATAATGTACTCTTGCTCATCCAAACTAGACAAAATTTGTATCATTGTCAGTACGACGTAAAGTTCATTTCATCGTAAAAATTGTTATAGTAGATCTATGAATTTCGGCAATCTTCAAACTAACTCTCTCGATGATGGAAATGATTAGATTTTGTTATTTGATTCTTGGAACTTCCGAGTATTCACACCTAAACTGACAACTACAAAGATAACAGTTGAAACAGAAATATTTTACATACAAATTAAATATTTGCAAAGCAATCGTCAAATTTACGTGTAGCAATAGCCAAAATTTACGTGTCATGACGTCGTTTGCACTAAGACATTCTCTTGGATAGGATTGGCAGCAGTTCTTAGCAATTACATGTATTTTCCGATTGTTCCACAAAAGAGTTTTAGAAGTTAAATACAAAAAATGAAAACTTGAAAAGGACATTTTATTCACCCGGGAAAAATATCTGTAAGAGAAAAATTGTCGTACTCATTAAATAACAGACAGCCAGGTCAAAAGTTTAATTGTAGAGAAGGCGGATAAGTTTGTACTTTTTACCCAATAGCATAGAACTCATGAAATTTTCTAAACTCGAAACCCGTAATTTAAATTTCATAAGACTTAAGAGTTAATCAGTGCTAATTCTTTTTTCACTAAGACGTACTAACCCAGGCGGCAGAATGTAACACTACGATCATTCAACCGCAGACTAGACAGCAAGAAACATATTACATAATCATTTTAACCTAACATTTTAGGTAGTGTTAGAATAATTGATAGATAAAAGATTTATTTCTCATTTCATCGTGGAAAACTTCTTTAAACAAGACCGCATGGTATTATTCGCGATCAGATAAAGTCTAAGTAATTTAAAGAAAATCTAAAATGACACATTTTACGTAAAAAAGTGTCCTATTTTGATAATTCTATTATTCAGGATGCTATTTTTTATACTATGATTCTGATTATCTTTAAAATACAAAAAAAACAAAAAAAACCACTAGCTAAATAGTGATACGTGGTTCTCACGATTATAAAACAGAGGATTTTTAATTTATGGAGAGTCCTTCTTGGACAATGATTCTGCACATGATTGACCCGAGGAGTGTCGTTGCACATTCAGTGTTCTGAAGTGTGAATCAAAATTTCAGGAGGAAAGGGAGCTTTATTCCTCCTCCTTGTGGTTACCCTACATCCTTCCTGGCATCACACTTAAATAAAAAGTTCTCCTAGATTTTGGCTCCTCCACATTTCCACAAATGACTTAACTATACAATCTCACGGGTACATTGATACAGAGATGTCAAAGAGTGAATTGTACAAACACTTAACACTAACTTCCTTAAATTGCATACGAATTAAACTTCCACGTTTGAGACACCTCCAGATAAGTAAAATGACGTAAATTTTAACTTTTAAATTGCATTGTTAAATAAACTAACACTGAATGCATCAATTATTAAGTGTTTTTGTTTGAATCATTGTTCTTATTCTAATTTTCACCTATGATCGGGATCTCTTCTCTCCACTTAACGACCCATTTGGCCAGTCTTATTAATTATAACTGATGTTAATAATCAAAATTCACAATTTGAATAAACTAATTAAATCAGAAAATAGATATTCATTTCAATATAAAATTGTTGTGAAGTCACAAAAAAAAAAAGGTATTCTTAGTCACTTTCACACTTCACTTTCAGGTAGATGTAAATTTTAATGGCTCAAAGGAAATTAAAAGATGATATTGATGAGTAATAAATATATATGATTGACTTTTGAAAAAAGAATTTTCTCATTAAGAAACATTTTTGTAGAATTAAGTAAAGAATGGTCTATGTTCTAAATATTTCATTCAAATCCAGTCTTAATTCTAAAAATTTTTAAAGAAAAACCACCAAAGGAAACACACCTAAATGAATACAAGTGATTCATAATTACTCCGGTTTTTTTTTTAAATTCCACATGATAAATGGATCTATAACTAAGATTTATAAGTTTATGCATGAACCCTTAAGATTCCGGGATATCCAACCATCACTTGACAATTGAATATTTCATGAAATAAGGGAAGGGATTTAATACAAATATTTTTGATTGTTTTTTGTAATTGTAAAAAAATCTTATTGTTTAGTGTAAAAAGCTTTGAAAAAAACACTGTGTATAAAATATTTATTTCATCGTTCCATTTTTGAATCTCTTATTCAAATTTAAGATGCCGATTTCATAAATTTCTCGTAACTCAAAAACTTTCTGTCTTTAAAACTCTGATTTAAATTTAAGGGGCCAATTTTATAGTCCCTTATAATTCAAAAACTTTTAAGTAGAATCTAAAGAAATTTCAAATTTACGCTAATTTTATTATATGAATCAGATGAAAATTTTGGATTCCAAAATGTAAGAGTTCAGTTACAGAAGATAATTTGTCCATTAGCACCATAATTTAGTTCTTTCTTGAGTGGAAAAAGGTTAATTTCGATTTGTTGCGAGAGAATTGGAAACATATTATAGATCCTCCATTATTGTTTTTGATGACTAAGAGTGAGTTAATGTAACGATTATTGGTGCAAGAGCCAGATGTGGCTGTGCTTCTCTAAACAAGATTTTACTGTGGTCTGAACGCAAAGAAATTAAAGAAAAGACACAAAATGGTTGACAAGAAGGAGGGTCGAAAACAGAGAAAGATCATTAGGGTAATCCGGGGGACGCGTCACCCGTGTTTACCAAAGACAGTAAGCCCCCATAGGAAAGAAAAATATCACTAGGGGACCTCGGGTCCTGATGTCCGTACTTACCTAAAGAAGGCAAGTCTCTGAGGTCCCCTGATATAATCCCTGGAGGCAAGGTGTCCGGTTATACCCCCAGACGCTGGGTACCCATTTTACTCGTCTCTTGCGGCATGCATCAGCTATATTGGGGCTAATTTGTCATTCCCGCTCCACACACGGGTCTTTTTGATGACTATACTCCTAAACCCTTATCGCAGTAGAACAATACAATAAGCATGAGCTTGCCTGATTTTATTTGCATATATTAATATTGCAATAAGTAAAACATATGATTTTAACTGAAATTATTTGATAATATATTGTTCGCTGTAGATTGTCCTGTTTGTGGATGCGTCTATTTTGTTAAAGCATTTAAGGGAAAGACTTTTGATAAAGGTTTTATCCATCCCTCAAAAACATTCATAAAAAAAGACTTTCCATTAAATGCTTTTAACAAAATAGACGCCTCCACAAACAGGACAATCCAAGCCATAGAAAAATACACTCCAATCAGAAATGTCTCACTACTACACAGACCAAGTGAAATTTTATTAGATTAAATTACTTGTATTTAACCCATTAGCTGCCGCGATCCCCATTTGGGGATTTTGGAATTTTACGTACACCACTCAGTGCGAAAATATATTTGGTACGCCTAACAGTTTGGTTTCATTCTGTATATCAATCAATTTTGTGTGTAACAGAAAATCTACATTCTGTGCTTCGTTTCTTTACAACAAGGGAACAACTTTGAAATTTGTCTGTAAGTTGAACGGAACAGAATTGTCATGTATGAAGAGTTATATTTTTGGTTTCGTTTTTATATTATAATGAAACACTGTAGATAAATATGTTATTTAGAGGGTATAGTAACGATCTGTTACTTACTCAGTCTTTTATGTTTGTATTGAAATGATTTTATTTTTCATTTTATAACGATACCCATTTGGGGATTGTGGCTGATATCAAATTCTTTTCCCCCCTCTTTTATAAATATTTTTATTTGATGAGAGATGGGTACTTGGAAGTTTTTTACGTTTGTTGAATTCGAAGACTTATATAAATGACCCTAATTTCCTTGAAAGCGACGATGCTGCTGTGCCCTTTAGTTTAGTTTTTATTAACGTCGCAATTAGAAACAACACGAGGGCTATTGGTAATTTTAAACCACGGTCAAGTGACGAGGACGACACCTGAACTGGCACCCCCCTCTCCTAACATCCACACCACACCAACGGGAGGACTTTGGGCCCCGAACAGATTTAACGTGCATCAGCCCCGGCTACACGGCGGGTCTTTGGTGGCCAAGGATCGAACCCGCGACCGAACGAAAACCGTCGGTCGCTAGTCCACGACCTTGACCACTAGGCTACCGCGGCCCATCCGAAACCATGACCACTAGGCTACCGCAGCCACGCTGCTGTGCCATATGACAATGGCAATCTGATATGTTATCAATACAGACTTCATATGATGTATTTACCACAGAACGAAAAGCATTTGGATTAATCAAAATAGTTCTGCAAAGAAATTATCTTTGAAATTAATTGTATTAAATTATTAGTATTAATTTTGTTCTTTGCAAATGAGGAAACATGCTGAGACTACCTTTTAAAAGAAAGATAACATTTGAACCCTAGAAGATTGCTTATTCATCTGATGAACACCATACAGATATCATTAATACTGCAGTTATTTTTAACGAAAAGCTAGAAATTTTAACTTTAGTTTGCCTGTTATAATGAAGTTTAAAAAAAGTAATGGGAATAAATTGCAAAGTTTTATCTATGCCCGTTATATTTACTTAAAGTCAAAAAAATCTCATTTTAATTACATAATAATTAAAT
The DNA here is from genome assembly GCA_019974015.1 of Nephila pilipes. Classification (NCBI taxonomy): domain Eukaryota; kingdom Metazoa; phylum Arthropoda; class Arachnida; order Araneae; family Nephilidae; genus Nephila; species Nephila pilipes. Next base: position 14,254 of record BMAW01128395.1, on the reverse strand, counting down.
TAATTGATATGATGAAAAGTATCGTATTCTGAAGAAAAAAAATGATGAGGATAAATTGATAAATAATAAGTAAATTTCTAATAATTAATTTCACGCTTCGATGCATTGCAAATTTACGAAAAAGATTTCTTACACAGGTAGATTTCATTCTGCTTGATATACCTATCATAATAATAAAATTCACAAGATCACAGTGTATTAAAATGTTACGCAACCATCTAGCTATCCTATTTATTAAAACTAAAGATAATTTCTACTACACACTTATAGCTTTGTTTAAAAACTAACTGTATTTAAAAAAAAAAAAAAAGAAAGAAAGAAAAAGAAAGGAAGGAAGAAAAAGATTGTAACAAAAATTTGTAAAAATGTTATTTTATCTTTGAAATAAAGGCAAGAAATATTATTACATTTATATTTATAAAATTATCATTTGACATGTAGTTTGTTTTGAAAATGTGTGGCCTGAATTGTAGTAATGTTTGCTTCCTTTTGAATTCAATGCATGTTCCATTTTAAATAGTTCATAGTTTCATTTAAGTATTCCATAAATTTCTTTTATTACATATTCTGGATAAATAAATTTAAAAAAAAAAGAATTTGATTTAGATCACTTGAAGGCACAAATTACCCCAAATTATTTTATTAAAAAGAAATTAATGAAATAATGTAAAGTATTTTCCCATCTACATGCAAGAAAAATATAATTTTAAGAAATTCTGAAATTGTATCACTATTTCAGTTTTATAAAAGTATGTTCTCAACATCTTTTGAAACAAACATACATATCTGAAGATTTCATGCCATGCGTTATACACAAAACATCTTTTAAAACAATTTTTATTTTCAGAATTTAAGATTAGTATGACTTAATCAGTTCTTAATAAAATGTGTAACACAAATGGCCTAATTTGTTCAACTGAATTTAAATCTCTGAATCTTCTATTGATTTAAATTATTTCAATCCCATTAAATTCAAATCAATTCCTATAATTTTTATGAATTAATATATTGAATAAGAATTAGTATATTTTGAAAAAAGTATAAATTTTTAGACACCAATATACAATTATTTCTTCAAGTAATGTATTTAATTTGAGGTTACATGAATTTCTTTACTTATTCATTAAAAACAATACAGGACAAAACAGAACAACTCATATAATTTTTAAGATTTAGAATAATGGCATATCAAAATTTTGAACATTTAACATAACTGAAATATCTTGATAACTCTCAACATTACTAAAAAATAGTTTTGATATAAAATATATCCCCCCCCCCCAAAAAAAAAAATTGATAATCATACAAATGTATTGGAGAATTAATCAAATATATTATTAATTGAAACAAACATTTCTGATTAGTTTAAAAATATTACTTCCTGTCAACTACTATATTTAGCTACTTACTTCCATTATATAATTCAATATTCTGAAACTAAATTATAAAAAAAGTACTTTTGATTTAATACAATAAAATGCAAATTAGAAACCTTACTTGAATAAAACTTTTATCAATCATATTAACATTGTCAACATTTAAATAAAAAGAATGGAATAACATTTCAATAATTTATTAAAATCACAAATTACTATAATATGAAATATAGAGTACACTGTGACTCTTAAACATAAATATGAATGCCAAAAAGCCACAAAAAAGGAGTATTATGCACAACATAAAACAGCAGACCTATTCTTGACATGATTGTTTATCAGTTAAGCATGAGGGTGAAGTTATGCAGGTAAATCAATTGTTTTATAGTAATGTACAAGATAAAGTTATAATTTTATTTACATCACTGTAAAACAATTGATTTACCTGCATAACTTCACCCTTGTGCTTAACTGATAAACAATCATGTCAAGAATAGGTCTGCTGTTTTATGTTGTGCATAATACTCCTTTTTTGTGGCTTTTTGGCATTCATATTTATGTTTAGAGTCACAGTGTACTCTATATTTCATGTTATAGTTATTTGTGATTTGAATAAATTATTGAAACGTTATTCCATTCTTTTTATTTAAATGTTGGCAATGTTAATATGATTGATAAAAGTTTTATTGAAGTAAGGTTTCTAATTTGCATTTTATTGTATTAAATCAAAAGTACTTTTTTTATAATTTAGTTTCAGAATATTGAATTATATAATGGAAGTAAGTAGCTAAATATAGTAGTTGACAGGAAGTAATATTTTTAAACTAATCAGAAATGTTTGTTTCAATTAATAATATATTTGATTAATTCTCCAATACATTTGTATGATTATCAATTTTTTTTTTTGGGGGGGGGGGATATATTTTATATCAAAACTATTTTTTAGTAATGTTGAGATTTATCAAGATATTTCAGTTATGTTAAATGTTCAAAATTTTGATATGCCATTATTCTAAATCTTAAAAATTATATGAGTTGTTCTGTTTTGTCCTGTATTGTTTTTAATGAATAAGTAAAGAAATTCATGTAACCTCAAATTAAATACATTACTTGAAGAAATAATTGTATATTGGTGTCTAAAAATTTATACTTTTTTCAAAATATACTAATTCTTATTCAATATATTAATTCATAAAAATTATAGGAATTGATTTGAATTTAATGGGATTGAAATAATTTAAATCAATAGAAGATTCAGAGATTTAAATTCAGTTGAACAAATTAGGCCATTTGTGTTACACATTTTATTAAGAACTGATTAAGTCATACTAATCTTAAATTCTGAAAATAAAAATTGTTTTAAAAGATGTTTTGTGTATAACGCATGGCATGAAATCTTCAGATATGTATGTTTGTTTCAAAAGATGTTGAGAACATACTTTTATAAAACTGAAATAGTGATACAATTTCAGAATTTCTTAAAATTATATTTTTCTTGCATGTAGATGGGAAAATACTTTACATTATTTCATTAATTTCTTTTTAATAAAATAATTTGGGGTAATTTGTGCCTTCAAGTGATCTAAATCAAATTCTTTTTTTTTTAAATTTATTTATCCAGAATATGTAATAAAAGAAATTTATGGAATACTTAAATGAAACTATGAACTATTTAAAATGGAACATGCATTGAATTCAAAAGGAAGCAAACATTACTACAATTCAGGCCACACATTTTCAAAACAAACTACATGTCAAATGATAATTTTATAAATATAAATGTAATAATATTTCTTGCCTTTATTTCAAAGATAAAATAACATTTTTACAAATTTTTGTTACAATCTTTTTCTTCCTTCCTTTCTTTTTCTTTCTTTCTTTTTTTTTTTTTTTAAATACAGTTAGTTTTTAAACAAAGCTATAAGTGTGTAGTAGAAATTATCTTTAGTTTTAATAAATAGGATAGCTAGATGGTTGCCTAACATTTTAATACACTGTGATTTTTATTATTATAATAGGTATATCAAGCAGAATGAAATCTACCTGTGTAAGAAATCTTTTTCGTAAATTTGCAATGCATTGAAGTGTGAAATTAATTATTAGAAATTTACTTATTATTTATTGATTTATCCTCATCATTTTTTTCTTCAGAATACGATACTTTTCATCATATCAATTAGTTTAATTATTATGTAATTAAAATGAGATTTTTTTGACTTTAAATATGTATAACAGGGATAGATAAAATTTTGCAACTTATTCCCATTACTTTTTTTAAACTTCATTATAACAGGCAAACTAAAGTTAAAATTTCTAGCTTTTCATTAAAAATAACTTCAGTATTAATGATATCTGTATGGTGTTCATCAGATGAATAAGCAATCTTCTAGGGTTCAAATGTTATCTTTCTTTTAAAAGGTAGTCTCAGCATGTTTCCTCATTTGCAAAGAACAAAATTAATACTAATAATTTAATACAATTAATTTCAAAGATAATTTCTTTGCAGAACTATTTTGATTAATCCAAATGCTTTTCGTTCTGTGGTAAATACATCATATGAAGTCTGTATTGATAACATATCAGATTGCCATTGTCATATGGCACAGCAGCGTGGCTGCGGTAGCCTAGTGGTCATGGTTTCGGATGGGCCGCGGTAGCCTAGTGGTCAAGGTCGTGGACTAGCGACCGACGGTTTTCGTTCGGTCGCGGGTTCGATCCTTGGCCACCAAAGACCCGCCGTGTAGCCGGGGCTGATGCACGTTAAATCTGTTCGGGGCCCAAAGTCCTCCCGTTGGTGTGGTGTGGATGTTAGGAGAGGGGGGTGCCAGTTCAGGTGTCGTCCTCGTCACTTGACCGTGGTTTAAAATTACCAATAGCCCTCGTGTTGTTTCTAATTGCGACGTTAATAAAAACTAAACTAAAGGGCACAGCAGCATCGTCGCTTTCAAGGAAATTAGGGTCATTTATATAAGTCTTCGAATTCAACAAACGTAAAAAACTTCCAAGTACCCATCTCTCATCAAATAAAAATATTTATAAAAGAGGGGGGAAAAGAATTTGATATCAGCCACAATCCCCAAATGGGTATCGTTATAAAATGAAAAATAAAATCATTTCAATACAAACATAAAAGACTGAGTAAGTAACAGATCGTTACTATACCCTCTAAATAACATATTTATCTACAGTGTTTCATTATAATATAAAAACGAAACCAAAAATATAACTCTTCATACATGACAATTCTGTTCCGTTCAACTTACAGACAAATTTCAAAGTTGTTCCCTTGTTGTAAAGAAACGAAGCACAGAATGTAGATTTTCTGTTACACACAAAATTGATTGATATACAGAATGAAACCAAACTGTTAGGCGTACCAAATATATTTTCGCACTGAGTGGTGTACGTAAAATTCCAAAATCCCCAAATGGGGATCGCGGCAGCTAATGGGTTAAATACAAGTAATTTAATCTAATAAAATTTCACTTGGTCTGTGTAGTAGTGAGACATTTCTGATTGGAGTGTATTTTTCTATGGCTTGGATTGTCCTGTTTGTGGAGGCGTCTATTTTGTTAAAAGCATTTAATGGAAAGTCTTTTTTTATGAATGTTTTTGAGGGATGGATAAAACCTTTATCAAAAGTCTTTCCCTTAAATGCTTTAACAAAATAGACGCATCCACAAACAGGACAATCTACAGCGAACAATATATTATCAAATAATTTCAGTTAAAATCATATGTTTTACTTATTGCAATATTAATATATGCAAATAAAATCAGGCAAGCTCATGCTTATTGTATTGTTCTACTGCGATAAGGGTTTAGGAGTATAGTCATCAAAAAGACCCGTGTGTGGAGCGGGAATGACAAATTAGCCCCAATATAGCTGATGCATGCCGCAAGAGACGAGTAAAATGGGTACCCAGCGTCTGGGGGTATAACCGGACACCTTGCCTCCAGGGATTATATCAGGGGACCTCAGAGACTTGCCTTCTTTAGGTAAGTACGGACATCAGGACCCGAGGTCCCCTAGTGATATTTTTCTTTCCTATGGGGGCTTACTGTCTTTGGTAAACACGGGTGACGCGTCCCCCGGATTACCCTAATGATCTTTCTCTGTTTTCGACCCTCCTTCTTGTCAACCATTTTGTGTCTTTTCTTTAATTTCTTTGCGTTCAGACCACAGTAAAATCTTGTTTAGAGAAGCACAGCCACATCTGGCTCTTGCACCAATAATCGTTACATTAACTCACTCTTAGTCATCAAAAACAATAATGGAGGATCTATAATATGTTTCCAATTCTCTCGCAACAAATCGAAATTAACCTTTTTCCACTCAAGAAAGAACTAAATTATGGTGCTAATGGACAAATTATCTTCTGTAACTGAACTCTTACATTTTGGAATCCAAAATTTTCATCTGATTCATATAATAAAATTAGCGTAAATTTGAAATTTCTTTAGATTCTACTTAAAAGTTTTTGAATTATAAGGGACTATAAAATTGGCCCCTTAAATTTAAATCAGAGTTTTAAAGACAGAAAGTTTTTGAGTTACGAGAAATTTATGAAATCGGCATCTTAAATTTGAATAAGAGATTCAAAAATGGAACGATGAAATAAATATTTTATACACAGTGTTTTTTTCAAAGCTTTTTACACTAAACAATAAGATTTTTTTACAATTACAAAAAACAATCAAAAATATTTGTATTAAATCCCTTCCCTTATTTCATGAAATATTCAATTGTCAAGTGATGGTTGGATATCCCGGAATCTTAAGGGTTCATGCATAAACTTATAAATCTTAGTTATAGATCCATTTATCATGTGGAATTTAAAAAAAAAACCGGAGTAATTATGAATCACTTGTATTCATTTAGGTGTGTTTCCTTTGGTGGTTTTTCTTTAAAAATTTTTAGAATTAAGACTGGATTTGAATGAAATATTTAGAACATAGACCATTCTTTACTTAATTCTACAAAAATGTTTCTTAATGAGAAAATTCTTTTCTCAAAAGTCAATCATGTATATTTATTACTCATCAATATCATCTTTTAATTTCCTTTGAGCCATTAAAATTTACATCTACCTGAAAGTGAAGTGTGAAAGTGACTAAGAATACCTTTTTTTTTTTGTGACTTCACAACAATTTTATATTGAAATGAATATCTATTTTCTGATTTAATTAGTTTATTCAAACTTGTGAATTTTGATTATTAGCATCAGTTATAATTAATAAGACAGGCCAAATGGGTTTTTAAGTGGAGAGTAGAGATCCCGATCATAGGTGAAAATTAGAATAAGAACAAGGATTCAAATGAAAACACTTAATAATTGATGCATTCAGTGTTAGTTTATTTAACAATGCAATTTAAAAGTTAAAATTTACGTCATTTGACTTATTTTTAGGTGTCTCAAACGTGGAAGTTCAATTCGTATGCAATTTAAGGAAGTTAGTGTTAAGTGTTTGTACAATTCACTCTTTGACATCTCTGTATCAATGTACCCGTGAGATTGTATAAGTCTTTTGTGGAAATGCGGAGGAGCCAAAATCTAGGAGAACTTTTTATTTAAGTGTGATGCCAGGAAGGATGTAGGGCAACCACAAGGAGGAGGAAAAAAGCTCCCTTTCCTCCTGAAATTTTGATTCACACTTCAGAACATTGAATGTACAACGACACTCCTCGGGTCAATCATGTGCAGAATCATTGTCCAAGAAGGACTCTCCATAAATTAAAAATCCTCTGTTTTATAATCGTGAGAACCACGTATCACTATTTAGCTAGTGGTTTTTTTTGTTTTTTTTGTATTTTAAAGATAATCAGAATCATAGTATAAAAAATAGCATCCTGAATAATAGAATTATCAAAATAGGACACTTTTTTACGTAAAATGTGTCATTTTAGATTTTCTTTAAATTACTTAGACTTTATCTGATCGCGAATAATACCATGCGGTCTTCTTGTTTAAAGAAGTTTTCCACGATGAAATGAGAAATAAATCTTTTATCTATCAATTATTCTAACACTACCTAAAATGTTAGGTTAAAATGATTATGTAATATGTTTCTTGCTGTCTAGTCTGCGGTTGAATGATCGTAGTGTTACATTCTGCCGCCTGGGTTAGTACGTCTTAGTGAAAAAAAATTAGCACTGATTAACTCTTAAGTCTTATGAAATTTAAATTACGGGTTTCGAGTTTAGAAAATTTCATGAGTTCTATGCTATTGGGTAAAAAGTACAAACTTATCCGCCTTCTCTACAATTAAACTTTTGACCTGGCTGTCTGTTATTTAATGAGTACGACAATTTTTCTCTTACAGATATTCTTCCCGGGTGAATAAAATATCCTTTTCAAGTTTTCATTTTTTGTATTTAACTTTTAAAACTCTTTTGTGGAACAATCGGAAAATACATGTAATTGCTAAGAACTGCTGCCAATCCTATCCAAGAGAATGTCTTAGTGCAAACGACGTCATGACACGTAAATTTTGGCTATTGCTACACGTAAATTTGACGATTGCTTTGCAAATATTTAATTTGTATGTAAAATATTTCTGTTTCAACTGTTATCTTTGTAGTTGTCAGTTTAGGTGTGAATACTCGGAAGTTCCAAGAATCAAATAACAAAATCTAATCATTTCCATCATCGAGAGAGTTAGTTTGAAGATTGCCGAAATTCATAGATCTACTATAACAATTTTTACGATGAAATGAACTTTACGTCGTACTGACAATGATACAAATTTTGTCTAGTTTGGATGAGCAAGAGTACATTATTTTAGTTCTTGATCATGTTGGAGCCCCCTCAACTGCGCAGCCCCGGTGCATAGCCTGCGTCACAACCAACAGATGACCAGACCTGCGTCTTACTTATGAGGCCTTCCATTCATTAAAATGTATGACAATTCTTTGCACGTATGAAGATGAAACGTAAGGGTTAAAACATCACAGTAATTTTTAAACCATAATTGTCTTCATGAAGTCTCAGATAATGAAAAAAATTTTGTAGAGTGAAGAATTTTCCCATAAAAAAGATAACTAGTAAGTTTTTACTTATCATTTGTACTTCTTTTCTTATACTGAATTCTATAATAAAAATACCTCTTTTTAAATGTTTAACAAAATTTGAATTTTACTGTAAGTTTATTTAAATACTACTGAATATACATTTAAAACTGTAATATCCTGTTATGCCCAACCAAATAACATAATATAGTTCATTAATATATTTAATTAAGCAAGTTTTAATGTACATAATTATAATTTTAAATTTATAACATCAAGTTTACAAGCAGGTGATGATGCGTAATTGTATTGACAGCTATAGTTTGTGTAACAACTGTTATAAATCAAAAGATTTGTTTTTATGTAAATTTCTCCGAGGCGAAGTGTGTTGTAGAATCTGGTGACAGACTTAAATGGTAACTTGAAGGTCAAAGACGCTAAATAAGCTTTACATTTTTCTTATTTGTGCTGCCATCTATTGTGGATACGATAAGTTAATTGCTATTATCAGAAAAATATTGGATTTTTTTAAATTTAATTCTTTATATTTTGTTTTAATATATATAAGTTGATACCTACTAAAATATCTTTTTATTAAAACCTTTTTAATTACCAAGCAAAATATGTAATTATTTTCTGTCAGTGAAAGGTCTTTTCTAAGAAAATATTTAAGTTTTAGTTTTTATAAACTATTAATTCATTTTCACGTAATTGGTTAAATACTTATATAAAACGTAAATTTTTGGTTAATTTTTAACAATCAACAGAAAAGAAAGTGTTATGAATAGTAATTATTTTATTAGAGGAAATATTAAAAAAAAATTATTTTTTTGATAAAACACTTGTATATATATATACATATCACATTATTTTTAATTTTTGTTTTTACGTATTTCTTTTTTCTTACTTTGCAATGATTTTAATACGTTGTTTGATTCTTAAATAGCATGTAACTTTATTTATCGTTTTTAGATGTATTAAATTGATATTTTGTTTGGTGTATTTCAATAAATTCTTGGCTTATTTTCATTCGAATGTTTTACTTTTGCGACATTTGCAATTTCATTTTTCGTTATCCATTCAGCAATGAGTTTTTTCTTTTAATTAAATGACATTTAAGTTCATTTTTTCCAAATAAGTTTTTTAAATGTTTTAGAGTTTATAATCTGTATTTTAAATGATCTTGTGTACAAATACACGCACACACTCGCTTATATATATCTTCGTTTAAAAGATTTTTTGAGATGAAAGTCTTAGTTCATAAAAGCTGAAACGTTGAATGATTGACGATTCTGAGGCATTTGTCTTTTTAAATATCGGCATCGCTATCTATGCTACAGGCAAAATTAGGAAACACGGTAAAAATTTTATGCGATATGAGAACTAAACGGAAACTAACAAGTGAAAATTTTCTCAAGAAAACAAACATTGAATTTAAGTTCATCGTTTATCAATGAAAATTGACAAACATTTCGCCAATAGAATGATTGACTAGCAGATAAAAGTCAAATTATCAGACTATAAATTTCTCAGAAATTTTAATGTAAAAGTTTCTACCTTTTAGTTCATGCAGAAATCAAAATTTTATTATTGAACGAATTAATGAATTTGTTTTTTGCATGTTCCCGGCTGCCTACTTTTGACCGATTTTTAATATTTGTGTCAAGCATAAACAATGTTATTTCCATTTTATGTAGAAAAGAGAGATGCAATTTTAATTGATTTTATAGTAATTGTTGCCATAAAGCAGATTTAATTTGATTCTAGATTACAAGCTGCCTTCTAATTTTAAGATGCTTTTCAGATGTTGAAAGGGGAATAAATGTATTATTATTGAGATTTCATGTGATGCCAGAAATGTATCTTTAAAATACTATTAAGCTAAAATAGCCATGTATATAACGATATGAAGAAATGCTGCATGTCTTATAAATTTTTTCATCATAATAACTGAAAAAATTATATTATGATGAATTACTGTAATTTCTTTAAAAAAAATTGATAATTTGAACTATGTAAACCTGTTGAATTCTATATTATGGATTGTTTAATGGATACTGAATAATTATATTTCATTCTGTTTGATATTGTTTCTATATGGAAATTAAGCCGTAATTTATTCCAGCTGATTGATTCTGGTTGACTGATATTTTAATCATCTACCTCTATGGTTTGAAATTTCAGCAATGAATCCTTCAATTGATTGAATTTTCTACTTCTTATAATTGTACATTATTTTGTTTAATTTTGGAGTATATAAGGCCTTATATGAGCATTCTTATACAAAACACTGATAATTTTTCTGAACAATCCACTTCTATAATTTTCAAATTAAAGGACACTATTATAACATTTCGACAATTTATAAATAAATAATAAATTATATAATTAGTTTAATTCATCATAGCAATACAATAATCAACTGATCCTACACTCAGATACTAATTTCCATACTCAGATATATATTGATTATTTATTAAGATTAGTTCCATCAAGAGATTTGCTTCGATGGAAACAAAATCTTCTATCTACAACACATTAAGGTATTATTCGTGGCTTTTATTTAGAAATCGTTACAAAAAAGATAAACAATACGACAATAACTTATCAATATGTTAAATCTGTTATTTATGATAAAAATTGTAACAATTTCTTAGGTTATAATCACCTTCAAATCACAATTATCAAACTGTGAAACATGATTACCTTGGGAAAAGATATGAGTATCTTTAAAGTAAAAAAAAAATTCTTTTAAAAAGCAATTCTGAAACAAATAATTTAAAAATTACTTAAATAAAACATGTACAGTATTGGAAAAAAACACAATGTCGCAAAAATAGATGACACAAGACAAAATTTACATATCATATATGAAATGTGATTTTATGGTATAATGAAATCAGAGCAAAAATACATTTTAGTTTAGTTACATTTTGTAGAATTTTATATAAAATTAGTGAAATTACTGAACCATTGTTGAAGTTGAAAAAAGCATAAAGTCCATATGATTAATTCTTTTGTAAATGATGTGGGAACCACTTTTTTCTGTTACTTGTACTAATCGTTGATTCATAGAACTAGAGAGACTTGGGAAGAAGTTAGAGTCAATGTTATTCTACAGTAATTTTTAATTGTGGTTTTTTCATTAGACTTGTTGCTGTACAGTGGCCCATTCTTGTAAACATCTCAAGCTAGAATATCCCTGAGGAATTTCGCAGGATTTAGGTCAGGATCTCAAAATTGGCATTGAAGAGTCTGTTAACCCCAGAACGTTGCGATCCCCGCGCCATCTATACTGTAAGAACTTAACTGTTCATTCCTAGTATTAACAGTGTGAAAAGCTGTTTGTTTTCGCTGGATTGTGAGTGTAATGGGAAATAATAACCTATATGGGAAGGCATCCAGATCAGGTGTTTAATGTGTTTATCAAAACTATTTTTTACAGTCCACTTCCTATATTTATTGTGAAAGTCAGAACTTAAGTGAATAAACCTGTGTAGTTTAAAGTAGTGATGAGAGCCGTATCGAAGTCTTTATCTCGTCCACCTTCCTCAAGGAATGAGTGGATCACTGATACTCTGCGTCGTTGAAATATCCAATCGCCGAATGTAATAAGAGCAGCAACCGGCAACAAACTATCGGCCAGCATGTCCTAACATAACACTGAATTAATTTTGTTGTCGACAAAAACAATTTCTTTTGCACCACTAAATACGATACATTCCCCCCGAATGGGCATTTTCATAGAAATAAATGTTCTTTTCGTTGGTATGGGCGCCTATATAAATAAAACCTTTTTTTCGACCGAAAACATCATATCCTTCCACTAGGTACCAGCTGTTAAATATGTTTAGGAAAAATTTAAACGTGAATCATTATACGCATAGAAAATGGAGTTTAAATATCTTGTACACAATACTAAGATATCGCCTTCTACATTTGGAAAGGATTGGGACAGTGCATTTCTTATTGTTTATCTCGTACAAGGCTATTACAACCATAGACAAAAGTATTTCAATTTTAATAATCCTTTGTTTCTAAAAGACCGTTGTGTTTGAAAATTGCATAGCTACAGGGATGAAAAAAAAAATTATATACAAAACTCAATATTTATTAGTCTTATTAGTCCTAACCAATACTTAGCCTCAAGTGAAGAAGATAGTAACTCTCAGTAAAATGAGATTGAATCAGCTTGATGTCATTGCCTTCGATCTTGGACATTGCTCCTTTCACCTCTTCCCGAAGATGAAGGAGAATCTTGAGGGCCATTGTTTCGCTCTGAAGATGAGCTGATAGTTTCCATTAAAGCCTTGTGTCGACAACAAACACCGGAATTCTTCGATGTGTTTGTTTGAATAGCCACACGTTGGTGCTAATGAGAAGAAAGGGATTGAACCATGCCAAAAATGATCCATAAAAGGTACATTTAGCTTTCAGGTACAACAAGAATTTTGAAAATGAAGTAACAAATAAAAATATTACGGCCATGGAGACATTACTTTTCAATCACGCGTTTCTTATGTTACAGTTCAAATTGTTCAATGAAATATTTAGCATATTAAGATATTTTTTCTTGAGTTGATGGGAAAAAAACTGCTTATATACTTAAACCAATCAACTTTTACATGAAATTTGAAATAAAAGAGTGAAGTATAGCAGTAAATTTCTTTCTTATCATCACGAGAAAGTTTGAAAATAAGTTTCAGATTATACATAATGGAGTAAAATACTATTTTTATATCTCCTAGCAGAATTTTCTCTTAACTATGTATCAAGAAATAATTTAAACTATTAATCGTTAGCAACCAACTCTTCTTGCTTAGTAAATATGCAAATATTTATAGTTAATTCACGAATTGATGTCATGGATAAGAATCAGTTGCGATTTTTCTTTAATTTTATCAAGTAATAAAAGGAACAATATTGATTAAATAGAAACTCATTTTCATTCTTTGCTTTTCTAAATCAATCATGCAACCCCTTTATCTATAAAGAAAACATCTTTGCTACAGGTAGTTATGATCATCATTATCTTTTGCATCACTTAATTACAACTCCATCAACAGTTGTTAGAAGTTATTACACAAACAATGCATTCTTGTCATTAAGTGTTACATTAGCCCTGCAGCTACGAAATTGCCTTTCACTAATTAGATAATATTTGTCTTAGGGGAAAATACACTTTATGAACCTTTTAAGAGCTTTATTATTTTTCCACATCTTAATATATATATATATATTTGATATTACAAAATAACTTTTAAGAGGGATAGCTTTATATTAAAGCAACATTTTCAAAAATAAAAATAACGAAAGAAAAATATTCGTTTATGATTATTTTCTGAAAAGATGATCATAAACTTTACATAACATTTTTAACTTCAAATAAAAAAAAAAGGTACAATATTGTATGAAATATTTGGAAAAAGAATCTGCTTAATTAACCGTTAAGAAAAATATCAAAACATTTCATATGCTGGTTTTCAAAATTTAAGGAAGAATCACAAAAATAGCGATAACTCGTTCGAACATGAACTTATCTGAATTAATTTTGATTATGTTGTTCGGTAAAAGATACTTAATAAAATGGCAATATACAAATTAGTGAAATTTTGAGGAGTAGAAAATTACATGCTAGAGAGTAAGGCTACATATATCGTTGTTGTAGTGTTATAAGGGATCTGAAGTAACCAATTCGTTACAATGGCCTCGAAACATCATTTGCCCAAGGAACTGCGATGGAGAGCCTTTGGGAGTCTAAATTCAAATCAAACAGAGGTAATCAGATGGCTAAATGCGAATCCATTTGCATTTCATGGATTTTGCAACAATTCAATCCACTAACTCGAATTCCAAAAGGCTCAGCCAA
>BMAW01128390.1:0-24470 GCA_019974015.1 Nephila pilipes | reverse complement strand
TTTTTTTTTCTCGCCTATTTATTCATGAGTCACACTTTTTATGTACGATAGTACAAAGAAAGGAATGTTCGGGTGCGTTCTAAGGCACCCGAACGTTTGAAACTCTGAATAGAGAATCAAATGGCTCTTGTAAATGAGCATGAAAAACAAGTTGTAAAAGCTTTCATATCGACAAAGAATGCTTCTCCCTCTTGATTATTGTTGATTCTTTCAGGTTTTGGTCATTATTGATTATCATATGCCTTTTTGGTGTAATAAAACCTAGAAATGCACATCTGCCTTCTTGAAAATCTTCAAGGTTGCTTTCATGTAGCCGGAAAACTATTCTTCCGTGGTTCTTCCTCTTATTGCCGTAATAAAGCTTTAGAAAGTGATTTCCTTTTCTGTTACATTGTCGGACATAGGATAAATAGAAACTATGCCGACCAACTTAAAAGAAGGCCTTCTACTTTGCGAACGTTATCGGGAAACTGAAAATAACCGTTCAGTGAACTGATATTGTGTTAGATTTTGAGAGATAATGTAAAAAGGACCCAGTCACTTAGGGGACTGTCCAGACGAAGTAGGGGGGGAGGGAAAAAACGATATTTGAAGCTAAAGTTTTCCTTCCTTTTGAAGAAAGTAAAGAAAAATTGTTGTCAGTTTTTTCTAAACCGATTGAGGAGTCTGTGCGTTGAGAACGAAAGGTTTTTGTAACTATTTTGAATGTTGATCGAAAGAGTTGCCTTCGTAGGAATGTATTGGCTTTGGCTCTATCATATGCACAAAATCACACACAAAAATCAGTTTATTATCGCACAAAAATCAGAGCAGTAATCTTAGAATTAAAACAATATTATGCAATTCTTTTGAAATTTTAAATAAAAAGTAAGGATTATCCAAAGGTTAAAAATATAACTTTTTGTACGAAAAGTGAAAAAAAGGTAAGAAGCTCCAGTATGTTGTCATTACTTGCAAAAGAAACAATTAAGTACAAATAAGAATCATATATTCCTTTTATATAAACAAGAATACCGAGACACGTGAAGCTCCTCGGCAACTTAAAAATGTTTGCAGTCATAATATTTTGTCTTCGATATCAGCTTATTGTTTGCGTTTTACTAGAAGTATTCTAAAAATTCAAAGCATTTCCTCTTTTTTACTAATTGAAACATTTATTACTATTGGAAAAAATATAATTTTAAATTTCTTATGTGCATTTAAAGAATTTATTTTTAGGAACACGTAGGTAAACTGATAAATTATTAATATTTCATTTACAAGTAACATAAGGGACAAAGTAATAAGACGGACCTCGTAATTTAAACAAGTAACAAGAACGATAGCCGAGCTAGAGCGTCCACTTCTAATTTCCACACCGCGACAACGTAAGGATTTTGATTTAATGCGTATCAGCTCTGCTACACGTTGAAACACCTAATCGTCACCTTTTGTTTGACCTAACCGTCAAAACATGTGGAAACTACAATGTGGCACTATTTAACAAAGGCCAACATTTATAGCCTTAGGATACTCACATTTTAGAGCATAATGCGAAACACCTTTTTTTTTTAATGGTTTTGCTTTTTATTCATCTCATTTATTTGCCATAGTGAATATTTTATCATAATTTTCAGCATATATAGGAAGAATTAGATCAAAGAAAAATAAAGTTTTCATTTTTGAAAAATGCTTGTTAATAAAATTTAGACTTAATCTTAGGATTCATTCAATATTATGAATATTAATGTATCACAGTATAATGGATTATGGAACAATAAAAAATGACAATTATACATCAAATGTATCATTCTTTCATGGAAGATATATAAGAAAATTCTTAAGAGTGTTTAAATTTTTAAGATTTCTCTGGCATGTTCTAAAAGAGAAAAACAATTATAAATTAAGTAATAATGAAGTTTCCAAAAGAGCATAGTTTATTTATGATGATATGTCTATTGTTATACTTATAAGAGCTTGCTGTGAATACTTATAAGAGCTTTTAAACTTACTTCATTATCGATTTGAGAAAGTCTGAATTTTACATTATAATATCAAGAGACAGGATCAGCAATTTTGCTTTTTATTTTATTTTGTATTACTGATTATAATTACGTGCAATTTATGAAGTATCATATTATTTACTTCTTATTTCTAATTTGATTATTTTAAGTTTTAACACCAGGTGTGTATCAAATTCCTGCATTTAAAAGAATTAAAAATAAATTTAAAATATTTTATATCTATTTTAATGAATTTACTGAAAATCAAAATATAAATAAATTTTACTTGAATAATATCAATTAAATTTGGTTTAGTTTACTGTGTTTACCTTTGTCTACAATGAAATGTATCTTTGTTTACATTTTGTATGCAATACTTTATATTATCATCATTGTTTTGTGCTATTTCTCTCAATGCTCTTAATAATATTGAAGAGGAAATCTAGGTGAAAAGCAGCTTAAATTGTTAGGAAATAATTTCTTTTTTAAAAAAATAAAATAAATAAATTTCTCAAATTTTTTGAACTGAAATTGAAATTACTATATTGAGTTCTCCAAGAAAATATGTTTCCCTAAGAAAGGGAGACTCTTTGTATTTAGGGACTTTCTAAGCCGCGAACATCCCCATTGACTGCGGGAACATCCCCACCCCCAGCAACTACCCTGCTTCTTTTGTACGCCTATGTATGGTGCCATCAATCAGCGATAAAAAAAAGGGGGAAGTAAACATCGCCTAAGGCGCCGTCTTTAAGGGCCTTTTCCTCACAAAACCCGCCGTCTTCAAAAGGTTAATCTCCTGGATCTAACTTGAAGCCATACGTACTACTGCCGAAAACTGTAACACTGAAAGGGAGGTGAGGTCTAGCAGACAGCTCTAGAATAATGCGATAGAATTTCAACCAGATGCACTTGTCAAAACATTGTGAAAGAAATACATGACGTTCAAGCCCACAAAAAAAGGGTCACAGAGGAAGAATCTCAACTCTTTTGGTATAATTATGAAATCGGGGTGATGGGAGCAACATTTTGACCGCTGTGTAAGACCAAAAGTCCCTTATTACGGGTTAAATCCAATAGGAGAAACTGAATAAGAAAATCGATAAAATGAAAATATTTTCTAAATTTCCTTCATTGCATTTGATATTTGATGTCTATTAGACATAATTACTTTTTATAAGACAACAATTAAAATATAGATTTCGTTCATTTAATATTCTATTCATTAATGAAAAGAACAAATATCCTAACTAGTTCTCGAATTTTTCTGTAATTAAATTTAAAAAAAAATATACAAAATACTTATTAATTTCAAAAGGCTTCATTTATAGTAGAGTAATACATATTTTCATGTTATTTGACACTAATTTATATAATTGTAAAATTAAAGAGTATATGTAATCTAATTAAACAATTATTTGTATTTTGTTAAACATGCTCTTTTGATATTTATAAAAATAAATTTCATACATTTATACATGTACTATTGCAATACTACGAAACAGTCTATTATTCTTTGCATCCAATTTGAATACTCTTCGATCTATCAAATGCATTCCTTTATCCTTAGTTTTAGATTGATATTTTTCCAAAGTATACCAAACAAATAAACTTAAATTTAAATTCCTGATAATCATCCATTTTGCTAGAAGGGTAATAATTGATCTGAGTTTATGAAAAGTGGAAGCGTTTTCAGAACAATATTTATTATTATCCATAGGTTGAATGTATTTGTACCTAATAAAACTATTTGAAAATTTACTATCAATAATTTATATAAGTTTATTTCGTAACAATGGAACAACAATCGCTAGTTTAAATTATAAAATTTTGCTAAATGTTATCTTCTTTTATCTTAAATTTAATACATAATTAACGATTTTTCTTTGTAACTGTTAACAGTTCAAAGTGTAAATAGTATGTTCCTTCTAACATGATATATCAAGATTAAAAATGACTTTCGATGTATAAAAGATTATTTAACACGTAATCGTTTCAAGATTAAGCATTGCATCGTTAAAATATCTTATACTAATTCTGTAAAACATATTTCAATTTAATCATGTAACCAGGTGTAAATGTGATGATATGAGAAATATCGATATAAATATATAAAAAAAAGATCCGGAAAATTCTACTCAGGTCTTCAAAAATTAGTTGTATAAATAGTTAGTTAAAGCATTTTATCAGATTTGCATGAAAGAAAAGAATTTCATGTAAAACTCTAAAATATTAATACAAATGTTAGAATTTCAGAACTTTGATGTTCTCCCTGGCTGTGAGTTTAATATAAAAGCTTGTAACATTTTCTTTAATTTTGATAAAACATTAAATATTTTTTTTTAATTACTCAAAATTAAAAATAAAAATTACAAGTTATTTTATGCATTTTATAAGTAAATAAGTATTGGTACATAAAAAAATGTCTTATATCATTCTCATTTCAAAACCATTACTAATAATAATATTTGAAACGTAACACTTCCTTTTTAAAGTGTAAAAAAAAAAGAAAATATCTCAAACAAAAGAACTGCCAAATAATACTTTGAATTTCAAAGTATTTGATAATTTAAAATTTGGGACAATGAAGAAGAATGCCCTTTCTGAAAAAATAGGATGCAGACTTAAATTTAGAGGAATTCAAAAATATATGATAATTTCCTTCACTTAATCATTCTTTGACATACTATATATACTACTGGCAAAATAAAATGCAGCTATGCAATCAATCGTAATTCAAATAAACTGAAACTGAACTGAAAATGGAATACATATGTTGTCTCTCTCAAATAAAGCGAGACAGAAAGAGAAAAATTGGTATAAATATAGGGATTGGTCCTGTTAGATAATAATTAAAATAAATATATGAAAACAATAAGCAAATAAAAGATATGAATAATACTATAATAAAATAACTAAAATTCTGTTATTAAATTAAAAATTAAATAAGTAGTACCACGAGTAAAAGAGCTAAATTTCTGTTATTAATATTTAAAAAATAAAAGATATAAATAATAATATGAGTAAAATAGATAAATCTCTGTTACACTTAATTTTTGTGCTAAGAAAAAATAAATATGAAATAATAAAAAAGCAATATGCTGAACTGAGTGTATGGGCATCTAAAAAAATCAGAATTACAAGTTCAGAATCAAAGACTTTGTATAGATTAATTATTTTTCCTTTTGACGCTATTTTTGAATAGAAAAAAAAGGACTTTTTTTATATAAATCTTATTCCTATATGCATTGCAATGTTTAATTCTCTCAAGCAAATAAAACCGCAATTGTGCATTTAAAGTGTAAAGGAATGAAGATTTTGGAAATTTCTGACCAAACATGTATTGCAACAAATCTGAAATATGTATCTGGTCGCAACGTTGAGCATTTTTAGTAATGAAGCATTAAAATCCACAATTCGGCATCTTTTATGCTATTAAATAGAGATGCAAATACCCTTGAATCTATCTCATATAAGGTCAAATCTGATGAACAGATGTTAATTCTAATTAAATGCCATATCTTGACTGTATGAAAAGAGATTTCTGAATTTGTAGGTTAGATAAATATGAAAGTGTATGTGATTGTGAATGTGTGAATGAGACAGAGATTTGGTGCTATACTAAGAAATATATTATTGTTTTGATATTGTTTTTTTTTGTTATTAACTTATGCCATTTTTAAATAAACATATTTTTTTTTGGAAAATCTTGCAATCAATTTCCTCAACTCACACCCAATCTAATCTCAAACTCTTACGGTAGTACGCTGTGAAGTATAATGCTCCAAGCCATCATGATTATCCGCAACTAGTTTCGGCTAAGAAACACATGCATTGGAAAGATAAATGGCTAAAAGTTCCTTTCAGCTAAGAAAGGAAATTGAATATGGTCGGGGTATTACTGATCCGGTCAGACAATCTGGACTTTTATCGTCTTGATCTCCGGCTCGAACCTTTCTGTTTCTTTATCCAATCACAAAGAACTGATTTCATCATGGTATGGTGAAATTTGTAAAAATTGTGCTACTGATTTATGTTCAGTTTTAAATAAGAAGGGTATTAAATGTTCAAAAGAATACCAGGATATATTTCAGGCTTATTTGCATACATTTAGAGATTTGCTGAGAATAGATAACTAGATATACCAGCTAGTAAATGCTTTGATCAATACTTCTATATCAGCTAATCCATATTATAGCAAAGTTATCAATTATTAGCCCGATTTTAAACTGGGGACATATACACAAGTTGAAATACCTATTAAGACTAATTTTCAATCCAGTTTGAATAAAAGCAGCAAATAGACCAGAGTTTGTTATAAAATCTGGTTTTTAAGGAAACCTTTGCTCAAATTCTCTTCGATTGTGCATTTAAATTAATTCGAAATATTTTTTAATTTTTTTTTTGATATATATTGAATAAAACTTAATTTGTTTATATATTTTTGTGACATTGTAACTTGTATTTTAATTTCTCCACCAAAAAAATGTGAATCTTTCGTGATGATTCAATATTATAAATTTTGCTATTGTTTTTTTATACGTTGTGAATAGTTATATATCTACAATTCAATAGCTTTTAACTAAGCAATTACTCTGAAGAAATTATCCATTCATTTATTTATGAAAGCGGTTGAATTTAAATTCGCAAATAAAAACTTAAGTGAACAGAATATATATATATATATATATATATATATATATATTAATATATAAATGCCAATGCATGAAAAATAAAGGTTGTAAGGATTGTTTAGTAAATGGAATGAAACTGATACTTACCATAGCATATTTAATCAAGGCTGCTATTATTACTTTGTTTAAACTCCTTCCCTAATATTTAATAATTTCTCATGATACTGATTTTTTTTAAAGTTAATCACTCTTGTTTTGCAGTGAAATACATGTTCTGCTAAAATCATCGCGTTTCATAAAAACAGATACCGTTTATACAAAGTTTAATAACCAACAAATATCTTTTAAAATCAAAAGAAAATACAAAACTTCCGAGAAAATTAAAACTGCTCAACACCCCTCTTCTACAGTGTCTCTATTTTCAAGGGAAAAAAATCATTTCATAACGATTAGTGAAAATTGTAGACATAAAAACATCATTTAAAATAAAGACAAATGAACCTGAGGACTTGAATCAACAAATTGATGGGGAAAATGTCCCCCAATACCTTTTACTCTGAATTTCCGAAACGTAGCTTTTATAGAAGGATAAAAAAGAAAGAAAAAAATCATCTGTAAATATCCCTTCTTCCCTACTCTTTTTAAAGTCCGATTTTAAAGCATCAAGGTATCCGTGGGGAAAAGTCATCTTATGCTACCCATTAATATGAGTTATCCTTTATCTAAAACATCAACTTAATGACCCGTACACCGATCTAAAATATGCCTTTCATAGATCAAAAGATATGAAAATCAATTCAGGGTTTAAGTACTCCCTCTGATAAAAAGCTATTACTCGCTTGCATAAAAAATAGCCTAGTGTTTTATTAAAAGGCAATGAGCGTTTTCTTATTATATTTTTTGTTTCTGTTTTGTACTTTAGAGTATTCTTTTTTCTTTTTATGAATAAATGGAGCAGTTCCTACTGCATTATATTGGAGAGAAATTAATAGTTCTTTCTTTAACGCTCATTTATTTCAAAGATTCAAAAATTTCCAACAGATGCGCGCTTTCACGACGTATCTCTGCCGCAGATTAAAAGTGAAAGGAAGTTAATTTGTTTTTACGTATTAATGATAGTAGTTGGGAAGAAAATACTACGCTAATAAATATTTTCTTTTTTTTCCTTTAATGTTTTTGCTCAGTATTTATTTCACAATTCAGGAAAACTTAGTTTTTGATAAAATAAAGCACCGTATCTTTCGATGGTTGTTTTGTTAGAAAACGGAAACATTCGAGAGAGGAATATTCAAGGAAATTAATGAAAATATTTTTTTACACGCATTACTTTTTAAATTATAAATAGTTAAAGGAGAAAACTGGAAAAAATTGTCATTTAATACCTTATTTAAAATTTATAAATAGTATTCGTGAGATTAAAAAGTAATATGAAATAAATCAAATGCTGATAAATTTCAATTTTTCTCAAATTTAAGAAAAGAACATTATTTTTATCTGGTCACTGAATAGAAATGAATAAAAAAATTATATAAATAAAAATTCAGAAAGTTACATTAAAAGGAAAACTGCTTTGTAAATTGACATACACGTTAAACCTATTCTTTAAAAGAATTTTTTTTTTTGTATTAAGAAATACATTTTTGATTTATCTTCAAATTGACATAAGTTTATAGAAGCAGGATGGCTATTAGCGGTGGAACTCGAGATACGTAACGAGTATATATTAAATGATTTTTTTTACCTTCCGAAGTAGATTTTCTAATATATATATAATTCTTAACACTACATATTTAATCAAATTGAGAAATTAAATAAGGTGTTTGAAAGTGTTAAGACTAAATTCTGTGTAAAAAATAATTAGATAAATTCAAAATAAATAAAAAAAAAGATAGATAAATAAATAAAAAAATATAAATAAATAAAAAAAAAGATAGATAAAATCAAAATAAGTAAAATTTCTACCAATATTTAATTTAGTAATTATTAAAATTAAGTGTTAGATATGTATAATTTCCTCAGTGAAGTAGAATTTTCTTAACTATGTTATGTACACTCTTTTGATTTTATAATAGAAGATTTTTACTACAGAAAGTCGTCCAAAAGAGAAGAAATTTGAGATTTAATAAAGATTATTTTTTCAAAGTATGTTTCCATAATTTCGTCTTAAAAATATATTCGTTATATATAATCTCTAAATTCATAATGCACAAAATCTTACATGGAATATTTATCATTTTTGGAAACAAAAATATTTAAAGAAATGTATTTTGCATTCTTTTTAGTTAGGAAAGTTTTAATTTCTGCCATATTTATTCTTTCTCCATTATACGTATCTTTAATCTGAAACTAAGCTTGTGTTTCATACATGGAACATAGGAAATACAATATTAATTTTTAAGTTGTTAATAGTATTTCACATTTGTAATGAAATTTTGAAAAAACATTGGAGTTTTTGCTATTGGAATTTCAAAATATGATAATTTTAAATTAATTTTTTTTTCTAATTTAATGTACGGCAATTGTTTATTTATCACTTTAATTGAAAGTAACTTAAATTTTTAAAGTTCAAATATTTCTTGCAAAAAAAAATAATAAACCTTAAGATACTGGTTTGTTTTAAGATGGATTCTAATATTCAGTCTATGTATATAAATATTTTTTATAAACCATAAAAGTAAGAAACAGTAAAGGAATGCACAAAATAAAATGTTTTTTTTTTTTTTTTTTGCTTTCTTTTTTTCCCCTTAAAATTATTGAAAAGAAAATTCTGTAAAATTATTTTTGGTTTCCGTTCCTTAAAATAGATTTTTACTCGCATAATTTTTTCTACATACTCTTGAATTAAACAGTGATGAAAAACAAAATATTGACAGATAAATACTTGTTATTATTTTATCATATGTTTATTATTACAATCACAAAATGAGTAAAAAAATATGTCAAGAAAGAAAATTAATGAGGATCAATATTTGTTAAATGAGAAAAATACTTTAAAATAAACAAAAAAAATTATGAGACCATATGTCCTGCATTGAGATAAGCACTTTAAAATTAGTAAATTAAAGTAACTAAAACTGAAAAACAAATATTTAAATAAGAGTGTCTTTTTTTTTTTTTTTTGTTATTCTGATAAATTCTTTGATTGGTTTTCGAAAGAAATAACAGTAATTGAAAGTTATTTGAAAAAAATAATTGACATATTATTTTTGTTTTGGTTTTTATTAAGTATCAGTTTATTAGATTATTTCTTTATTTTTCATTTACATTATAATATAATTAAAATTAGTAGGCTATTGACGTATATAAAATTTCCTTTTATTGCAGTTTCGAAGTATTTCAGTCCAAGTGTAATTAAAGAGGCTCAGTACACTTCGAACAATTTTTCAATTGTTTAACTACATTTAAAAATTAGGTTTCATCATGCAATATAGTACTTCTACTCCAGAAAATGAGTTGACAGGAAAATTTGAACGCATTTTTGACATAAATACTATATAGACATAACTTTATTTTAAGAAAAATTTGAAAAAAGTTAAAATTCTACATTTGTATTACTTTGATAACTTTTCTCTGATATTGTCAAGGATATTTTAAGTACCGTCAATGATCCATTTTAAAATAACTTATTTAATTTTGAAGAAAAAATAATTGTTGATATATATGCTAAAATTCAGCAAAAATGCTGAGATATTTTAAATTTTAATTTTTTTTAAAAGTATTCATTTTTTTTGGGAAATTTTAATTTATTTCTATATTAAACATTTTAATTTATTTCTATATATTTAACACACATAAAATTGAAATTGCGTGATAAATATATATGGGAATAGTAGTATTTTAATTGCATTTATGTATTGAAAAACCCCATACCGAGGAAAAAACCATTAAAAAAATTAAAACTTTAAAAATTAAAAATATATGCTTCAATCAGCTTAAAATACCATTTTATGTCATTATCTATATGTTTTTCTTAGAAGTAATGAACATTTTACAAAATTTAATTGCATATTTTTACTAACTGATCACATTTTTAAGGTATTAATTGAAATTGACGAAGAAGAAAAATAATAGACGATGTAAAATAATAATAATAATAATAATAATAAGTAAAGACAATTTTATACTTGTGTGTTTCATGCAATATCAAATTATTATATTACTATGAAAATATATAATGAATACATTTACTAAAGTTCTAAAGTTATTAATATTAATTGTCTTAGTTAAAATATTATACTTAAACACTTTTTTCAAAGATATAAAAATCACTTCAAAAATTTACTTTCGTATTTATACCTCAAACCTGACCTCCTCTACTTGTTACTCCCTCTATTTCACTAATGTTTATATTTTAAAATTTTCTATCTTTACCAGTTTATAAGAATCCATTTTTTAGGTTTTTTTTTTAGTCTCATTTTAAACATTTTAATGTCGAGAATCCAGCGCTATATTGAGATCAGGAATGTATTTTCCAAAAGGTATACACATAGGACCTTGGAACTAATTGACACTTCATAATTCCCTTTTCTTCTTAATACTTCGTAGTTCCTTCGTTGAATTAACATACGTTTTCTATTACTCCATGTTTCAGACAATATTTAATACACAAATATCTCTTTTAGATACTTCAACCAAATCATAGAATATAAACTTTCACTTGCATTTCATATTACTTATTTGATACATTTTTCTAAGATTTCAATAAAAATTCATTTTTTTCAAGTAGGATAACTAAAAAGGTTTGCAACACCTATCAAACAATAGTGTAGAATAACGAAATCCAAATGATTTCAATGGGAAGCCAACATGGCGGAAAGAGGTGATGACGCGTTTTACGATGCTCTTGAAAAACAGTGCAGGATTATTGAACCAGCGCTTCAATCCAAATGCAATATGAATCAACAGATTCGGGAGGAGGCCAGGCAAGCTCTGGGTGAGTTGAAATCTTCTATTTATAAGAATTTTGAAAGAATTAAAGGTGCTAACTTTTTGGATGTTGTAAACAAAGTCTCAAGGAAGCCATAAGTAAGCCTAGCTATGCTGAGATTGTGGCGCCATCTAGTGTTATTAAGAAGAACCCTATTCCTTCTGATTTTTGTCTGGTTGTGGACTCTGATAAGTGTTCGTCTGATGACGTTAGGAAGATGATTAAAGTTGCTATCAATCCTACAGAAGCTCAATTGGGTATTAGTAATTTAAAAAATATTGGAGGAAATAAAATATTAGTAAAATGTTTATCTGAAAATGATCGGAATCGACTTCAAACAGAAATTAAATCAAAATCATCGAAATTGAATACTTCTCTGCCGAAAAGAAGAAATCCAACCATTCTAGTGAAGCATGTTCCAAATGAAATCACTAATGAGGAACTTTTAAAAGTGATCTTTGATCATAATTCCGAAATAACGGAATCTGATAAAAACATGAGTATGTGTAGAGTTCGTTTCACTCTCAAGAACTTTCAATTTACGAGACACGTTGTTATAGAAATACATCCCCTAGTTCGTAAATGTATTCTTCACCTACATAAGTTGAAAATCAACTGGAGTGTGTGTGAAGTGGATGATTTTCTAATCATTAATAGATGTTTTAACTGTTTGGGGTACAATCACCGAGCTTCTGAATGCGTTAAACCCATGGCTTGTTTTAACTGTTCCGAAGAACATAAAGTAAAGGATTGTTCGAAGACAAATGTTGAGGTTTGCGTAAATTGTGTCCGTTTCAATCGCAAGACGAATTCTTTATGTAAAAAAGTGAAGGTTGATCACAAACCTTTCACAGAGAGCTGTCCTAGTCATGCTTTTATGAAAATGAACACTCAATCACGAATTAATTATGGCTAAGTCATCTAAACAAGATCTGAAATGTGTTCAATTAAATCTCCACAAATCAAAATCTGCGACGCAACAGTTAATCTTGAACATAGAGAAGGAAAATATTGACTGTGCTCTAGTTCAGGAACCACACTGCTACAAAGGATCTCTCCCAGGTTTTCCAAGCAGCTATAGAATCTATCATGTTCCTGATTCTGACTGTGTTAAAGCGGCCATTATAGTACGATCACGTGACTTTTCCACTTTTTTAGACTATAGAAATACTGATTATAATATGGTTACATTGGATGTTACTATTGGAACGTCTATGTTCACTTTTTTGTCATATTATTTTGAACCCTCAACGAATATTGATTTAGATCTTCATAAAATTAATCAAGTCTTCATGCGTATGAATATTAATCGACTTGTCTGGAGCATGGATTCAAATGCTAAATCCGAATTATGGTTTAGTCCTTATTCAAACAGTCGTGGAAACAAACTAAGTGACTTTATTTCTTCAAACAATTTATTTGTTGTTAATGAGGACTGCGGCCCTACTTTTTGTGGAACCCAGGGATCAAGTTACATTGATGTCACAGTTTTGGGTGCAGATCTGCTCCAGGATATAACATGTTGGGGTCTTTCTGGTAACGAATCCCTTTCTGATCATATGATGATAGAATTTGATTTATGCATCTCTGTTGCTTGGCGTGACCTATCAATTGCTCCTTTTAAAATTTTCAACACTAAGAAAGCAAACTGGTGTCGTTTTCGAGAGTTTTGCCTTCCTCGCATTGCTCATATTCTTAGTGCAATTGAAAATTGCACCGATGGTCCTTGCCTTAATTCTATTGTTGAAGAATTTTGTTTGATTCTATTCAACGCATCTTCTTCTTCTATACCTATTAAGCACCATGGTATCCATAGGGTTCCTTGGTGGTCTATTGAAATTGGATGTATGAGAAAAAGACTTAATGCTTCCAGGCGTAGATTTCAGAGGTCTAGAAATCCAATCCTCAGAGAGATATATAAATGTAAATACATGAAATATAGAAAAGAATATAATAAAATGCTTACTACCGCTAAGTCTGATTCTTGGAAGGCATATCTTTCGACTATTGACGTCCACAATGTTTGGAAAAAAATTTATACATACGGTGTCAAGAGAAATTTCATGAAGAAAATAGAAATAACTGGTATTCTATTAAGAAGTGATAAGACAACTAACACTTTAGAAGAAACTATAAATGCGGTGCTGCATAAGTCTTTCCCTTCGGATCCAGTGGAGGATGATGACTCTTTGCAAAAGGAGAAACGCCAGTCAATGCTAACTGATTATAATTCCCCCCTCGATTCTCCTTTTACTTGTGATGAAGTCAACACAGCAGTTGCTATGCTTAAGTCAAATAAGTCTCCTGGTCCTGATTCTATTTCAGGTGAAATAGTCAAACAGTTTCATTCAATGTTCCCTTCTTTTCTTCACAAACTTTTCAATGTCTGTTTAAGTGTAAATACTTTTCCACGTAGTTGGAAATGTGCTCAGGTGGTGCTAATACCCAAAGGAAATGATTTTAAGACTCCTCATTTGGATAATCTTAGATGTATAAGCTTACTTCCTGTTTTGGGAAAGTGTTTGGAAAAGCTTTTCGTCAGCAGAATTTGCTGGCATCTGCGACGCGGTGACTTTCTTTCATGTGATCAGTATGGGTTTACTCCTCAGAGAAGCACCGAGGACGCTCTATTACGTCTCCAGGAGATTGTCCAAAAAGGCAAGAAAAGGAATCTCCACACAATTCTGGTATTCCTAGATATAAAAGGTGCATTTGACAATGCTTGGTAGCCTGGCATTCTACACCTCCTTCGGGAAGCGAATCTGCCGGCAAATATTTTTGCACTTGCTACTGATTTTTTAAATGACAGAGTGGCTAAAATGAAACTTGGTTCAGTTTCTGCGGTTCATCAAATAGAGAGAGGTTGCCCTCAAGGCTCAGTTTCAGGACCTACATTTTGGAATATAATTATAAACGATCTCCTAATTAAGCTCAATATTACTGCTTGTTGTGATGCCATAGCTTTCGCAGATGATATTTTAATTTGTTTTCAAGGTAAAAATCTTCATGAAACTTTTCTACACGTTCAAGAGACTTTAAACTTTGCCTCTGAATAGTCAAAAGCTTTTAAACTGGAATTTAACCCTAATAAAACAAAGGTTATGTTCATTGAAAAAAGAAATATTTGTTATGACTCTTACCAGCTATGTCTTAATGGTATTCCTTTGACTATCGTTAAGCAAATGAAATATCTTGGTGTTATTATTGACTGTAAATTTTCATGGAAGCCCCATTTAACCTACATATCAGAGAAGTGTGAAAAGCTGCAACAGGGATTGGGCAGAGTTGCACGAAACACTTATGGCATCAATTTTAATGTTCATTCACTTATCTATAAACAAGGAATTCAACCGTTCATTATGTACGGCTCAAGGGTTTGGGGTGTTTCGTTAAAGAAGAAAATTAATTCTAAACTTTTGAGACGGATCCAAAGACGAATACTCCTTCGAGCTATTTCTGGATATCGAACTTTAAGTTATGAAGCTGTGTTTATAATTTCTGGTTTTCCGCCAATTGACATTGTTATTTTAAATGACATTGGTCTCAGAGAAAAGCTCGCAGCCTCTTCCTCTTCAGGTTATGATTGTGTTTTGCTTCCCTCTGATCTTCCCCACCCTTCAGAGAGAAATGCCATACAATTGATTGAATATAGTTCAAACTCTGAGGAAGAATTCCCTATCACGGTTTTTACTGATGGCAGTAAAATTGATGGTAGGGTGGGTTTTGGTTTTGTTGTCTTTCGGAAAGGTATTGAAGTTCAGTACTTACAATACAGAATCAGAGACGAGTGTACTGTTTATGTGGCTGAACTTTTATGCTTAAATTTCGCCATCAAGTGGATTGTTCAACAAAACTGTGTTGCTTCGAACTATTTGATCTGTTCTGATTCACTCTCATCCTTGGAAACATTAAAAAACATTTCTTCCTCGAATGATATTGTTGTTGAAATTCAACAGCATCTCAAACACCTCAAAGATCAGAACATTACTGTTTGTTTTTCTTTTGTACGTGGACATTCTGGTATTTATGGCAACGAAAGGGCTGACTTTCTGGCAAAGACTACCACGAAGCAGGAAATTGATCTTAATGTTAATATTCCTCAATCCTATTTTAAAAAGATTATGAGGGAAAGTGTCCTGAAATCATGGAACGAAATATATATTAAATCAAATACAGCAAGCATCACGAAAAGATTTTTTCCAGACGTCAATATAAGAATGTCTTACCATCACTTCTTCACTAGCTTTAAAATTACGCAATTTCTAACAGATCACGGTAACTTTAAAAATACCTGAATAGATTCAATTTAATTTCGAGTACAATTTGCAACTGCAGCGCCGGAGGTGATGAGGACATTGAGCACATTCTGTTTCTATGTTCAAAATTTGTCTCACAGAGAAATATTCTTAAATTAGCTTTGAAAAAATTAAACATTAACTGGCCTCCAAATTTTAGTAATTTAATTTCTAGTAAAAGTTCTTTTGTTCTTTTTATCAAATATATTGAAGATATTTATAATCCTTCTTAATTTTTGTTTGTACATTGTTTAATCACATGTTTTTGTTGTTTTTGCCTACTGTAATATAGTGTTTTATACTTACTTCTGTAAGCCCTGTGTGATACTTAGTGGTACACAGGGACGTTGTTTGTTATTCAAAAAAAAAAAAAAAAAAAAAAAATGATTTCAATATTTCCTTCAGTATCAATGCTGGCTCCATTTCCGTCGAACCCGAATAAGTTGTTATAATTGATATCACGCTCATTTTATAGCCTTCAAACCACATACCAAATTCTGCTCTGCTCTTTAATATCCAAGTTCGTTTTTTTTTAAAATAGAACAATGACGAAATTCATTACGCACGACTTAAGTACTGTAGCACACCTCTCCCACAACTGGTGTGATGATAAGGGGACATACAACACATGTTCAACCCAACTATTGGCTTACGGTTCCATGACCGCCAAGAGGTATATTTGTGACATTCTCCAGCCACTCGTGTTGGCACTTATGGCAGGGTTCTCAGAGCCATTTTTGAATAGGACAATGCTCGTCCACTCATGGAACGGTTTTCACAGGACTACCTACACTCCATTTCCACCCAAACATGGCCTTCTAGATCTCCTGATTTGTCGCTGCTCCAACAAATCTGGGATCATTTAAGTTGCACAGCCAACCAGTTTGGTCGAATTAAAGGAGTGATTTCAGGAACTACGGAACGAAAAGTCGCAGTACATCATATGGGACTTGATATCTCATATGTATGGGATATCAAATCTTGCATTCATGTTAGAGGAATCCCAATGGGGTACTAAAACCTCTATTTATTCGTAATTTTTCTTGCAACAAGTGATTAGTTTGCTTTGATTTTGCACTTACTTACATCAAAGTTGTATTACCTAAGTAAAATTTCCTTTTATTCTGACAACTCTTTTTCTTGTGCACAAATATTTATTGTAATGAGTTCAATTAAAATAATTAAAATATTATTACTGAATAAAAATTTCAAGAAAAATTCGATTTCTCAACCATTTTGGGTGTACCAAATTCCCTTAAAAATTATTTGAAAATTCAGTATAAATGTCAACAAAGTATAAGATTTTTTTTTTCTTTAGCAATATGCTTCTGTTTAATTTTCATTTCTTATTAACATGAGAAAATTTTATTAAAACCAAATTTTAGTGCAGTTGTTTACTACTAGTAATACTATTTATAAACCTATAAAATTTTATATAGATTTTAGATCTATATAACGCTCAAGCAGATTTTATAATATTCATATTTTATACAATATTTGTACTTGTTTTCAAAGCAGTATATTGATGCATTAATTTCTTCGGATATTAAGTAAATAACGCCAACACTTAAAAAAAAAAATCTCATAAATATCTTTTTTGCATGTATTTCAATGTAAATGATAAAATATAACATGCATAAATAAATACATAGATTTCAATACCAAATATTTACATTCCATTTAGATACTTCCTTTTTAATTTACGCATGAAGAACTTCTCAAAATTAAAGGGAAATTAAGAAACATTCCAAATATTCAAAATACCGATAATGAATAAATATTTAGTTTGTTTTTTTTTACAAGATACCTATGTATTTTTAGAAAGACGGTTTTTTTTTTTTGATAAATGTCTGATAAAATTTTAATGACACTTGAAGTAATTAAGATATTTTTATTTTTCATTACTTTACTTAATTCTAAAATGTTTCCTTAAGTTAGGGTAATGGATCCTTAGTCCAAATCTTAGGATAAATATTAACAGTAAACTACATCTCCTATTTCTAAGGTATATACGAAATAATAATAATAAAAAAAAAAACATTCGGATAAGTTTAAGGGTGTAGTTTTGAAACTCGTCGAATAATGTAAAAAGAGCAGTTACCCTGAATTTTACTTTCATTATGAGATATCTATTGGCCACTCAATTAATTATTATTATAACAAACCTATATTATAAATAAAATTATATAAATATGTTTAAAAAGTATCAAGTTTTACCGACAGATGGCGTTAAGAAGGTTTGTGGATTTTACCATTATTTGCTGTCTTCTATTGTAAGAAGCCAAAAAAGAATGTGGCAATGATTCAGTTGTCAATTTTGCTTGAAGCCGCGTGAAATAGTCGTCGTAATTTTGCATCAAACATTTACCGTCAGAGAGATGCGAATTTATCATTATATAATGAAACGCAGCTTCCTTCAAAACTATAAGTTGCTTACTTCGAATCTACTTCAAGGAAGGAAAAAACGGTGATTGTTTTTCGTCACTGTGAAAAAACTTCACAGTAACGATTACTTTTCATACGAAAGGCATCAACCTTATGGATTTCTTAGAAAGAAGAAAATATACTCAATGCACGATATTACAATAAGCTTTCTGAACCTTAACACGGATTTTATTTTTGCACGGCTTACATATAAAGCCTGCCTGTGAAAAAAAATTCGTTTCTTCATTTGAAAGTTATTTATCTGAAATACGGATAAAGTTTGAATTATAACATGAAATACTTTTCTTAGAAAATTTTGATGAATTTGTTATTGCTGATAATAAATAAATAAATATTAAATTCTCAGTTTATGAACCATTATTATTGTATCATTCTATTAGGAGACGAATAAATTACTTTTGATGAACCAATTTCTGGGAAATATTTTAACCAATTTGGAGAATAATTTGATAAATACCCTTAAGGAAATTATTTAACCATGGAAAACGATCAGTATAAGCCCTCACATGTAAAATTAAAATGTTATCTTGAAAATAACTTGCAGCTGGTGATATACCCAACATTTTCAAAAGCATGTGTATCCGCAAACTTTAACTATTCCTAGTAAGTTCATCAGTGTAAATAATGTATTATTCAAGAAATCTGTCTATAAATTGAATATGTCTTTGCATAAGCTGGAATACTGAGAGTATTTTAACTGTGAATAACTTACTATAATAAATTCATGGAGTCAAAATCTAAAATTTAGAAGAAACATATTCCTCATAATTGAATATTTATGATTAAAGAGCATTAAAACTATTTTAAAATTGATTTTTATGGATTATATGTTAAACAATGACAAAAATAATTTGATGGAGAAAAAAGAATGAAGGGAAGAATCTTAGATGGAATATCATTTTAATTATATTGTGTTTAGTTATGATTCTTTTGATTCTATATTATATTACGTAACAGTAACTAAAATGGATTTTATAAGTAGGTATCTAAGTAAACATGGAAATATGAAGAATATTATCTTCCGAATTTAAATAAATTCGACACCCTCAGTACACAATAAATTTTCATTCAAAATAATCATAACTACAATTATATTTATTATAACTATGCAGAAAATTGTTTCCATTATTTAATATTAATTCCTTGTACAATTTTAGAGATAATGTTCCGTGCTATTCAAAACCGTGCATTTCAAAGCTAGAGATCCATACAGATTTGTTCATTTGGTTCCAAATATTAGTTAATAATACTTAAAAATAAGAATTCAATTTTTTATGTATTTTTAGTTGTACAACTTCAATTAATTAAAAATAACGTAAAATTCATTAAATTCAGAGGCGTGAAAGAAGAAGGGTTAGAGGATCCTTATCAATTGATATTTTTTAATCACTGTAGTCACTTAAGATTCGAATTCATTTTCTTCGAGGGTCTAGAAGCTTCTCGTCACCGGAAACATTTCGAGACTAATGTCGAAAGACTTCTTTTGTTTTCGATAATATTGAAAAATTTTAAAAAATGGATCTAATTAGATTTCTTTGTAAGTGAGGGAAAGGTATTAGTACATATGTTTTGTGTGATCGAGTTATTCTTTCATAGCAATATTCGTAACTTCGAATAATTCAAAATTCATGTTATTCGTGGATCGGCGTAATTTTTTAACTATACTAATCACATTCGCGACTTCATACAATTCAAATGCCGTGCTATTAGAGGATGCCTACGTTTCGCTTTCTTACTGATTTGACCTATATATTGGGTTAGAAATATTTGACCCTTTTTCCATAAGGTTTGATTATTTTAAAGTATTATTTATTATAAAATAGTTTTTTTAAAAAAGTGAATAAAGTAAAACAGATTATTTGACTTCAGCTAATGTAAAAGCATCATGTAGATTGTAATGATATTATAAGTTTTTTGTATTTAAATGGAAACAAAACACATTTTTAACATAAAAATTTATAAATTTACATTCGTACTTCCTAGTTAAAAATAGGAAAGAAATCAAATGATGTAAAAATGTAAGATAAGTTTAAATAAAAAAGCAGTTGAAAATATTAAAGGAAATATGGTTTAATGAGTTTTAAAATAATTTAAAATATCGAAAGCTCCATAATTGATACATTTTTAAGCGATAGCTAAAATTATTATAAATAAAGATTAAACTAATAAACTGTTTTGAAAATTTTCTTTATTGAATGATATGCAGAAATATTTTTTGTCTAAGTAAACGTCGAGAGATTGCTGAGTGATTATTATGTACATCCATTGTTAAGGAAATTCCACATTAAAAAGAGTCAAACCGAAATTATATTGAATAATAATTAGTGTGAGTATACGTCAAAGTTAATTGATCAAAATGCAAAATCATTATAATTTTCAATAACATATTTGACATCATTTCTAATGCCACAAGCCTTGACATGGAGTTATAGACGATGTAAGGGTGTTTTGATTCAATTAAACATGTTGTCAAACTTTGTTATATAGATCTTCCAAATTAAGTATTAGGACTCTTAACAGAATATCCCATAGCATCACACATGTTTTCTATACGGAAAATACAAAAAATCGTATTTTAGTTTAAATGCGAATTACTTCCTTTTAATTCGTTTTAAAAAAAATAATAAGATAGTTTTACTTGAAGCAAATCGTTATGAACTTCTTACAAAAGCAACTTAAGCATATAATTAGACATCAAAATTACTATTTAAAAAAATGTAATTAAAGATATTATGTATCTTAAGATAGAACTACGAATGCAACTGTTCCAAAGGTCTTCCTAAATAACATGAAATTTAAGATTATCTATGATATAATACATTTTACAATAAATACTATTACATCTCCCAATTTCGTATCACATTTATGGTTAATAATGTCTGTGAAATATATATATATATATATATATATATATATATATATATATGGAGAATAAAAAGATTAAGCCGATCTATCTTCAGACAAGGAGATAGTCTAAATTGCTATTTTTAAAAAAAACATTTTATATACAGTTTTTGTTAAATTAAACAGTATAAAAATATTAAACGAACTAATACTTGCAGGACTACCTTGCAGATTTCTCTTAAGTTGCTTATATTACTACAATCCCTTATAAGGGAAAGATTAGATAATAAAATAAATTTTTAATATGTAATATTTTTTTATATAATAACTCTTATAAATAATTAATAGTGCTTTAAATAGATTTTCTATATCTAAAGAATTAAAGAAGTCTTATACCTCATGAATATACTTAGTACGATATCTTTATCTTTATAATTTTTGATTTCATCTGATGAATGCTTAATGATGGTGTTAAAAAATATTAATAGTATCTTATAAAAAGTTTTGAATAATTTTGCCTACTTTTCTAAAGATAGTAAAAATTGGTTAATGACAATTCCAAATTTAAATGGTGTTTATGAATTTTTGGTCTTATTAGCAGGTGTGCATATTTAATGGATTAATTTTTCATTGTGCGTTTTTAATGCTGAGTAATAACTTTATTATTAATTTCTTGACATATAAAAATGTTCCTAAATAACTTTTTTTATTTCTAGTTGTTTATTAATAATTAGATTATTGCAACGCTTAAGAAACTATATTACTTAGAATAATGTCAATATACCATATAAAAAAAGTTTTTTTTTTTTGTTCCTTAATTATCTTTTAAATCATGAATTTCCTTACCGCATTTTTAGTCTATAAGTTTATAATATTGTTTTTTTTATAAATGTAGTATTTGTTCTCATAGAATGTTTCTACAGATAAACCATTTCTAATAACAAAATTGTAGATAAAATTATTCACTTCAACGTACATCTTTCTCTTAAGGATGAGTTATTACTAGTAATCTTGACTTTGGAGCCATTAACATTATTCGTTAAATCCTACAGAGCTTTATCTTTTACTTGGCCAAATTCTCTGGTAATTAAAACATTAAACATTCTTTATATTATGTGTCATTGCCAAATGCATCATTATTCATGTGTTTAATATGGATTTAAATGTATATGAAAAAAAAAAAACTTTTAATTGTAATAATTTAATCCTTTTAATTGTAATAATTTAATTGGAAGAAATTTCTTAAGATCGCCAAAAAGATTATTAAAGTCAATCCCATCAAACTATTTATTAACCATGCATTAAGTGTTATGTACCGGAAGTTCGTAATTGTAGTACTTGATATTATATTTATTTAGCAGAGGAAGAATATTGTAAGACTTGAATAATGTTGAAAAATTGAATATCTAATTAAATACATTCAATAAGGAAGTATTTTTTTAAAAAAATATTTCTTTTATATTCATGATGAACATAAAATGGTTTACAATTTTATAGTTATATTTATTCTCTCACAATTACCATTTAATTATTTTAATTTATTTTCCATTTCTTCTTTATCAATGAATTTTATTTAACATATGTGACTTCTAATGAAGTTAAAGTAATAAGTTTCTATTATTTTAACTTCACTATTTTTATAATTATTTATATTGTTTTATACTTTTATTATTATTAACTTTTTTTTATTGTTATTAATGTATTATCATTATATAAAAATCTCTCTTAAATTTCTTTCTCATATTTTTCTCAATAATTTTGTTTAAATACAAGAGAGTAAAACTCTGAGGATAAATTGTATGGTAAGAAATAATACAGTGATTATCACTAAATAATATGTATTTTTGTAAAAGTTTCATTTTATGAAAAATGATTTCTACGTTTCCTATTTTTATTCACATACCCTTAACTCTAAATCTTATAAAATGAAACCAACCTTGACTTAAACAACCTATAATTGCTGAATTGGCAGGATTTCGGGAATTGTCTTCTCTCTTAACCGATAATGTTTCTATTTCTCTCCCTCTCTATATATATATATATATATATATATATATATATATACACACAGTGGTACCTAGAGATACGAATGTCCTAACAAACGAATGTTTTGAGATACAACATGAAATATTCCAAAATTTATACCTCGACATACAACGAAAAATATGAGATACGAATTTGCGATGTGCAATAATTGCATAGGTGATCCCTAGTTTGCAGAGCATTCGCTCAGCTTTCCTCTCGCAGCTTCTGCCCTCTATGTCGCTATTGTTGAGACCAGAGTCCTCTGTATGGCCGCCACGACGCGTTATTCGCTTTGTTTGTGCCTGTTTTTCGTGTCATTTTGGATAGTATATATACTGTACTCTGCATATTTTGTTATTTTAACCATGGATCCCAAAGTTAAAAACAAAACTGGTGAAAAGAAAAAGCCTAAGAAAATTATCTCAATGGAAGCGAAACATGAAATTATTGCAAAACATGAGCTCGGCGTTCGTATCATCGACTTGGCAAATGCGTATGACAGGCAATCCTTCTAAAATATCCACGATCATCAAGCAGAAGGAAGCGATAAAGAAATTGCAACCTTCCAATGGCATCAAGCTACTAACTAATACACATGATGAGATGGAACAGCTACTTTTATTATGGATTAAGAAGAAGCAATTGGCAGGTGACTCTGTTTCTGAAGCGATTATTTATAAGAATGCTGGTCCCATCTTCTAAGACATCAAGCGTGATGTAACCGAGACGGAGGGAGAATCTTCGCAAGGCGGTGAGGGGTTTATTGCTAGTCGTGGCTGGTTTGACAATTTTAGGAAACGAAGTGGTATTCATTCAGTTATTTATCATGGAGAAGCATCTAGTGGAGATATTAAGGCGACTGAAAATTTCATTAAGGTTTTTGAAAAACTAATTAGTGAAGAAGGATACCTACCGCAACAAGTGTTCAATTAAGACGAAACAGGGTTATTTTGGAAAAAAATGCCGAGGAGCACGTTTATCACGGCTGAAGAAAAGAGTCTTCCAAGCCACAAGGCTATGAAAGATAGGCTAACGCTATTGGGGACTTCAAAATAAAACCGTTGCTAGTCTACCATTCGGAAAAACCAAGGACATTCAAAGCTTATAAAAATTACGAGTTCTGTGGCATGCAAACAGTAAGGCATGGGTGACCAGTCAGTGTTTTATTGAATGGATGAACATAGTTTTTGGGCCTCCAGTGAAAAAATACTTAATCGATAATGGTCTACCGCTTAAGTGTGTCCTTCTGTTGGATAATGCTCCCGCTCACCCTCCTGGCCTTGAGGATGACCTTTTAGATGAATTTAAATTTATTAAAATT
>BMAW01128389.1:204774-224192 GCA_019974015.1 Nephila pilipes | reverse complement strand
GAAATAAATATAATAAAATAAATAATTGAAATAAATATAATAAAATATAATAAATAAAGGAAATAAAGTATGATAAACTAACTAATAAAAACAAAGTATAAAAATATAATAAAAATTAAATACAGTAAAAGGTAATAAATAAATTAAATAAAGAATAAAATTGAATTAATAAAATATTAAAATTAAAATATATTAAGAAATGCGAATGAATATAATAAAATGTAATAAATAAATCAAATGAAGTACAGAAATTTAAATAATAATATATAAATTTAAGAAAATGAAATAAAAAATAAATGTAAATGCTATTAAAACGTAATTCAAAAATATAATAATATGAAACTTAAATAAGACGTACCGATTTGAAATTACACCTATGTAGTTAATCACGGGACTCAAGACTTGGAAATACTCGTCACTTATCCTTGGTCGTGGATAATCGAGTGATTTTGAATTGGATAGAAAATAATAATAAGGGACAATTATTATTAGTATTTGAAATAAAGAAAAAGATATTTTGTATATTTTTTTAAAAAAATTCTTTTTCTGTATGGCTGATTTTAAAATGAATTATTTAACGCAATGATCAGTGAAACTGTAAAATGTTATTCAATACATAATTTTTTACTTGTACTTTTGAATTTCATGCTTTTCAGGGGACCAAGATACCCTACTTTTAGAGAAATGTTCTAATGTTTGGTCAGCTGTAAATTCAAAATTCGTTCGTATCAAAAACGATTTCGTAGAATAATAAAAGTAAACTATATTACATCTGAAAATCGTTACATTGTGTGATGTACAAACGAGAGGAAGACCACACTAACTAGGGCATCGTCCTCGACCGTGGCTTAAAATTTTCAATGTCCATTAGCAATAGTGTAGTCATGGTTCGATGTTAATTGAACATATTCCTTGAAAATAATTTCATGCTGTAAAACATTCAGACGTATTTTTCCGCAAGTGAATTTTATCGATATAAAAGTTCAAAACTGCTATATCTAAACAAGGGATTACAGAATAAAGTTAATGAATTTTTTAAATCTTTGAACAATAACTTCTTATACAAATCAATATATTTATACAGAATGTAACTATTTTTATGACAGATAAAATAAATTAGAACTTGTGACGTTTGGTTATTCGCGATTTTCTCTTCACTAACTTTGGGAACTTTAATTAGATTGATTGCCTAAATTAAGCAATTTCTTCCCAACCAAAATGAAACGTGATTATTCTAATTAGAGGCAGGTAGAAATAAAGTGAAGTGAGCTAGATAGGAGAGTAAATAAGCAATGAAAAATTTAGACGATAGAGGTCGAGTGGCACTAGCGTTGAATATATGCCTTACAGGTGGTAGACGATATGAAGAGTTCCTACGGGTGACAATGATCGTAGTGAAGTCAAGAAATCAAGTCAACCTCAACTGGGGAGATTTTGGTAAGACACTATTAATTCGGTATTAGTTGAATGGGTAAATCTATCTACGGTGTTATCCAGGAGAGCACGTATCCTTCAAACATTATACTGCAAGGCTATTGAATCAATTGTAGTGTGAGGTTTGTCTGGTGTATGTCTTTTTAGGTTATTGACTTTTAGTGTTAGTTATATTTGATTGAGTTATGGCACAAGAGTCGAGTAGAAGCCAGTCGCCACAAACTATTTTCTAAGCATTAAAATTAACCGTAGAAAAATTGACACATTTTTAGTTAAGTCAATTATTGATAACTAACAACTCCTCTTTTTCATCTCAAATGACACACAAATATCGATACAATAAATTAAGCTACTTCAATGAATACAGCAAAATATTTTTACATCGGATTAATTGGGACCAGACCCAGTCCTAAATATTGAAAATCCGGGTTAGCCAGTGAATGGCAAAAATAAAATAAATTAAAACATACAGAAAATCCTCTTTATATAGAACAAATCGAGTATGAATCATATTTACAGAAGATAAAGACGTCAACTTTATGAACAACAGATATACGTGTAAAGTTGCTTTTCTGTATTTTCCACTTAGACAATGTAAGAACCCACAGTGATCGGTCACTGGAGGAAAGAGTTATAACTATAGCTTCGATTCTTTTAATAACGATCAATTTTGATTGAAAAATTGCTTTAAGAATATTGAATTGAGTTAATGACTCTTAATCGTAATCCAAAACAATGCATTCAAAATAATCTTACGGTATCTTATTACATATCTAAATAAGAATTCTTTTCATTTACTTATTTACATAATCAAATTAATTATTTGAAACTTGCAAATAAAAAAAAAACCTTTTTAGAATATTATCTGACGATAAAAAAGTTCTAATTTAATTTTTAAAAAAGTTAAGCTTTTTTGATATTTAAAATCTTATTTTAAAAATAACCATCGAACTTTCCAGGTTTTGTTTTGTTTGTGAATATTTTTTTAAATTAATGTCTTCTAGATAATTATTTTTAAAATATTTGTTTATAAAATACCTTCCTTTTTCTAATTATCATCCAATAACAACTGTAAGTATAAATTTTAACAGTTTCTTGGCCATAAAATCTCATTTAATTTTGTTAAATATCATTTAACGTTAAATACAGATTCATTCAAATGAGATTAAATACAAGCTTTGACTCTTGAAGCAAAACAAAAAAGGCGGAATAATTTTGAAAAAAAAAAAAGGAATAAGACATCAAAAGACGCATATGCACGCTTTGAAATCTTTTTTACATACATAAATCTCTTATTAAAAATATCCATGAAAAAATATTTTGCAAAAAAAGAATACATTTTTTGAGATAAAAAAAATTGCCCCGTCTCTCGAACACGTAATTACTTTATCTACCAAACATTCATACAAGGGATCATTTTAACCAAATCAAACGGTGCTTCCAATTTAAATATTATGTATCGCTTACACATACTTATTTTTTCAGACCGCATATCGTTTAGACAAAGAAAAAGTCTTTAAATATATTCTTACAATAATTCTTATCGCATCACCTTATCAGAAAAACGCCTCTCAAACTCCTCATTTCCACCCTATTTAAAAAAATTAAAATACTTTGAGCGGCTTTGGAGCGGAGCAAAAAAGAAAAAAAAAAAATTACTACACTTAAGCTTTGATGGTCTGGAACGCTCTTTCTCCTTTATTTTTTCACCCACCCCAAGTCGTTAAAGAAAACAATAAGTGAAAAAATGAATGCTAGGATCCATTAAATTAAGGGTTATTGTTTTTTATCATCTTCAATGGTCAAAGAAGGGCAATAAATTTTTATTTGCCGTCACTGAGCGTTGTCGTCTTTTGTTAAGTTAGAGCAAACCTCCTCCCCCCGTTTGCAAGGAGTTATTGCTTCCTAATGAAAACGCACGATACCAAGCGGTTAACAAGATTAAAAACTTCGCCACTACCACGTGCATCCTCGATTGGATCTTAAAGATATTTTTTCCCCTCCCTGGATAAGGAGCGGGGAACGAAAAAAAAAATATATGTATGTATCAAGAACTGATTAGGAGCTTGAAGAAAAACTGTAATAACACTCATAAAAAGGGCTATTAGTGTCACACACTTAAAAAGATATTCGCATAAAAAAGGCCTTCATGAGGGGAGGAATCTGT
The DNA here is from genome assembly GCA_019974015.1 of Nephila pilipes. Lineage (NCBI taxonomy): Eukaryota > Metazoa > Arthropoda > Arachnida > Araneae > Nephilidae > Nephila > Nephila pilipes. The sequence continues at coordinate 220,591 of BMAW01128389.1, read as the reverse complement.
GTGCTGAGTGTGGGTGAAATACATTGCGTTAATCGAGGTGTTGTTATTCTAAGTGATGTAATTGTTTAAGAAATGGTGTAAGTCAAGTTTCTTTTGAATTTATAATTACGAAGTTGCAGTATTGCGGTACAGATGGATTGCTTGTAATTAATTTAAATGAATGATTATCATTGTTCAAAACGACAGTTTTGACTATATTTAAATTTGGAAAAGATAGTATATGAAATTTATAAAATATTAACATTAGTTATCTAAAATTAGAGGTTTAGATGTTTTCATATTAAGATGCGAAATTCAAGAACATTACAGTTTGAAATCGCTGTCTGATTTTTATTTTAAAAAAATCACTTAGATGTTTTCAAAACAGGTTTTCGACGTAACACGTTGACGTCCATAAAATCTTCACGATGAAATGAGACAGAAGCCCGTTGAACGAAATTAGCAGCAAATTTAGAATTAAATATATGGTTTCTACTGAAATATTGTAATCTTATTTCAAGCATAAGTGCTCATTTATATGATTCATTTTATAAAACAATTCATTTTGAGTGCATTAGCGTTATTTTATCTCTTCATTCCCTTTGAAGTACTCGTATATTCAGATTTATTGCTAAATAATTAGATTAACTTAAACTGTATATTTAAATTTTTCACAACCTGCTTTCTATCAGACCTAGAAAAGTGGAACATGAGTGGTTGAAATTCAATTCTAGGTATAAATTTTAAAAAAAGTAAAACGTTATCGATTTCGATTAATCCAATTTCTAAACCAAAATGCTAAGTAAGAATTTAAAAAAAAATTAAGTAAAATTTATAGGAGTATTGCTGAAGTTTAAAAAATGAAGCATATAAAATTTTTATTCAATTCTAACATTACAATTATTGTAAAAATACAAGGAAATATTTTGAAACTGAATATTCATTCACAAAGATTGCATCACTAGCAATCTTAAGAAATACTTTAACTATAATTTTAAAGAAAATAGTTATATAAATCTTTCATAAACTTGTGGTTAAATTATTAAAAAATAATTACTGAAGATAATTTTATGTTATTTACACACATACAGTTTATCTCATTTAAATATTTTAAAATATTAATTTGTTCTAATTTAACAAATCTTCTTATCTGATTGTTTGTGGCAGAATTTTTTTAAAAAAAATATTGATTTTACTTTCTTTCTGTCATGTCTGATGGACTTTATAAACGTAATTTTGACACATATATATATGAAACACTATTCATTTGGGCATAATATGGAAAATGTTGAATTTGTTGAATGTTGAAAATGTTGAGTTTACCATAAAAATAGGTTGTTGATATACAAGAGCAGGAAAACTCAACTTGACTAATACTTTTTAAGCAAAAAAAAGCATTATATAAATTACTAACGTTTTTTAGAAAATGTTAATAAAAATATACGCCTACTTTAAACCTTTTCCAGTTCTTGAAATCTGACATATATAAACGAATAAAAGAAATTTCTTTCAACCATGTTAAGCACTATACTAATTGGTACAATATCAAATGCTACAACTTTTAAAAATAATCATAACAAACCCCGAAATAAATAGAACTCTCTCTACCTATAAAACTCATTTCTAGTCCAATGTTATAAAACTTGTACAGAACTACATCACTTTACCACACAAGAACAACCAACAAGATGCAATATCTAACTGCCAGGAGAGAGAGAAAGAGAGAAAAAAACTCTCTCCAACCCCTGGGTGGGGGAAGTAGTTGCACATTGCTAATAAGAAAGGTTGAAGGGGCAGACATTATACAAGAAACAAGGAGTGTGGGGGAGGGTCGGTGAAGGAGCGTAAGGAGGCACACAGCATCAGCTAAAAGAGCAGAGCAGCAAAAGTCCTAAACGAGCAATATCCATTAAGTCTTGGAACTTAGTTCTCTTGACCGGGATCCCTCGTAGGAGGCCGAGTAATGGATGTTGATGACTGTAAATCAGATTAGGAGCCTTTTTGGATTCTACATCATCGTTCAATTACCGGAGTCCGGGAGAAGAGTCCCGGATAGTCCAGGGACCCCCCACCAAACCAAATTAAGACCAACAGCTCTTCGGCTCCAAAACGATTTGCCATCAAATATTCAGGCGTGAATTAATGTGCGGTGCGCGTTTCATTGGATGGAGGCCCGGAGGATGGGGATTCGACTTCATTTAATTATCCCGGAGGATGCTTGAAAGGAAGCCGGAGAGGACGTTGTGATGGAACGTCGATAAGAGAGAGAAGATGTGCTCTTCTTCCTCTTCCGTCCCTAGGGGAGATACTAAGTAGATGCAGTTTTATTAAAGGATGTGGAACTCTTTCTCTCTCTCTTCTTAGGAGGATGAGTGTTGTCTTGAAAATGTTTGCGTTCCATTCACAGGTCACAAAAAGTTAAGCATTATCTACGAAAGGGAAAGCGTTAGCGAATGGATTTCATGCGTCTTGAAGAATCAAAGTGTGCTAAAAGGAAAATAATTGTTTGAAATTTGATCTGTTTTTTGGCACAACTGGTTTAATCCTTAGATTAAAATGATATTTTTTTATTGGCACACTTCTTCAACAAAAATAATAAATATGTTTGATATAAAACAAAATAATAAATGGACATTTACACAGTTCTAATAGACGTATATGTGTGTATTAGGGATGAGCGTTGTTTCACATAATATGATAAGTAATAGTATAACATGTTTGGAACCTATTCTGTTAGTAAAATACTCCGTACAAAGCCCTATTAATTTTTTTACTTCTTATAATGCTTAACTTACAACATTTTTGACACAACTCGAGTGATTTAAAATTAAATCTTTTTTATATCATAAAAAATATTCTGTTAATGGAACATAATCAAGAACTAATGAAGTAATGGAGTATAAATCAAAATTGATATAGCGGAATATAATTCACAAATAATATGATAATATAGTATATTACAAAAAGTAATATAGAATATATAGATTCATATTCTGAAAGTAATAAGGTATAAGAACATGTAACCTATAACCTGAAAGTAATTGAATATTGGAACCTATTAACCTACAAGAACTAATGTGCTGAAACCTATTATTTAAAAGAAACCGTTCGGCACACTTGTAGCATTTATAACAAAGCTGATGGTATGTAAAAGAAACGAAAGAAATTGAAATCCTGTAAAATAATTAAAGTTTAAAAAAAAATTGCATCAGTTATTACACAAATTTTTTTTAAAAAAATTCTTATGAAGATAATTAAAGAAAGATGATTATGCGTAATTAAGTGCAAAAACCAGAGTAATTAAAATACAAAAGATGTTCGTCAGGTGCTTTTTTGAATATATATATATAAACATTATTTATATTTTTAATTTAAAATATAAATAATCGTAATATCAATATGTATTAAGAATTCTTAAAATGTTAAAACTTTGAAGATGATAAATAAAATAAATATATGATTATCTTACAAGTTGAGAAAGTTTTAATTGTTCATTACAAATTTTTATTTTAATTATCCATCAAATTTACGTTAATAAATTTGAAATTAAATTAATTTATGAAGTTGGAGCAAGGATAAGAAATGCTAAAAAAAATTAAGTAATGCAATTGATAGAATGTACGGAGTGCATTTATATATTAGTAATATATACTATAAAAATTTAGATTTAAAGTATTTTAAAGTCTTAAAATCAGTTAAAATTAATTATAAATACTGTCATCCAAAAAATTTTGAGGACAAATATATTTTTATGCAAAATTAATTTTTCGTTAATTTCCATGCTTTATTATTATTCAATAAAAATTTCTGGTACTAAACAGAATATTTTCAATTCATACGGAAAAAAAAGACATCCTCGTACGCATTTCCTTTGCAACGGAATCTAAAGCTTTCATTTCTGGTGTTTGAAATCCGAAAAATATTGAGGCAGAGAAAAAACAAAAATTAAAACATAGAGATATTTAGAACATGATTTTCAGTGACATCACCCCAGAAAAGAAGTTTGAAATTTTGGACTTTTTAACCGTTAGAAGAACAGCATAGCTTGGTGAAGGCCAAGACCTGGACAAGTGCACTTGTAACGAAACTCTATTCCTTTATTATTTTTGTTTGTTTTGTAATTATGTATGTAATTGTTGTCCATGCGAAACAGAAATTAAATAATAAAGTACAGTTACACTAAATTAGTGAACTTAATGAATAATTTTTTCAGTGATTCATGACTGTTACGACTGTAGCCCAAACGTTTTCTCATGGGATATATAGTGTTTGACTCAATATATATTTCAATGCCAGAAATTAAAACCAGCCAACTAGCTTTCTATAACTGATACCCTTTAATTTCAAAATTTTTCACTTGACTTTGCCCTTTTTCTTTCAGCTTTTCAAATGATGATATTAAAGTATAAACTAAATGATTGTAACAATTCTTGTGTATATATGTATAGGATTTTCTTGTCCAAATCCATGTTCATATATGAGGGCATATATATAAACTAAAGGAAACGATCCTTGTTTAAATGATTGAAACGAATTCTTCTTTCATACGACATAATTTCTTTCATGCAAAGTAATGCATATTGAGAATTGAGAGTCTCTACTTATTTGAATGTTTTGAGGAAAATTGTATGCTAATTGATTTTAAATGTTTTTTTTTATTTAAGTTTTATAATGAAGGTTATATATATATATAATAGCTAAATTTAGGCGTAATTATTAAGAACAAGTATAATAATGAAATGCTTTTATGTGAATTTTTATTATTTCTTTTTGTGTTGCGTGTGTAGAGAGTTTTGTGAATGATCTTTAAAAAATAAAAATTTCCTAGACTATAAACAATATCACGTGTGTTATAAAACTCAGTATTCCATTTTAAACTTGTTTCCACCAATACTAAGATCATTCGTGGATTTTTAACTTTCTCCCCTCAGAAACAAGAGTTCCGGGTTCAAACCCCTGTGTTGACAGCATTAATAATTAACGCTAATATTTTGTTTAATAATTCTCTGTTATCTTTCATGATTTCTAGAACCTTCCTGAATATTCTTTGTGTTTCCAGAGCAGTGTTCTGCAATGGTTGAGATCTGAGAGAGATCTCAACCGCACACAAGTATAGCTGTTCTTAATCTATTAATTAATCTCGTTATTCACTCATTTATTGTGTGCTCAATTCAACCTGCTTCAATATCTACGGGACATTTTGATGGAGGCGCAGAATAGAAAGACTATTACATCCTGCATCTGCAAACTACATTAAGGAGAAGTAATCGGCTGCAAAATATTCCTCCTGAGTTTGGGTTTTATATTGCTCCAAAAAGAGCAAAATCATCAAAGAAGATGGGTTACGGAAACCAAGCCCATGGTTACAACACTTCAATTGCATCCGGCCATAAATCCCTCAATGTTTCGCGGAGAGTTTCGAACATCATAGGACTAATTCAAGTCGGAACTCACCAAAACATGTGATGACAAACCAAAACGATGAAAGAAAAGAGCTGTGTGTGTGAGAGAGAAAAGATTAAATAGCTGGAACAAAAACCTGGTGAAAGAACGTAATTCAAGCAATATATTCAAAGTGTGCAGAAACTTTGCCAAAAAATGAATTCTCAAATGCCATAGGATGAAAAGGTGTCCAACCTCATGAAGGGTATTAACGAGGGCTATTATCAAGCTCTCCTGACTAAAGAACTCTCAACGACGAAAGAATTTGTAAAATGGTGTCAGTACCTAGAAGAAATGAAAGAGAGACGAGATACTCGAAAGAGAGAGATTTGATCGCTTTGCTAACGTTATTCCTATGTCATCAATAACCTTAGAAACAGATCTGGCCACTATAATTCTGCAAATTGTCCCAGAAGAGCTCCAACAGGTATTTGCACAGAATACCGAAAATCCAGGAGCACAATCGCAATCAATTGAAGCCATTGTCCATGAGGAGGTACAGGAAGCTCTATCACCTCTCACACGAGAGGAAGAAAAGTGGAATGAGTTCGTCCATGATCCAGATTTTACTCACTTTACTCAGCAGTTGTAAAAAGGCAGAGACCAACGATTGAGCCGGATCCTAGGACAACTGAATTCTGGTGAACCGCTGACAGCAAACCTGTCTTTTCCATTGTGGTCGACCGGGACATGTCCATTTCTGCAGGGTGCGCAGGGACCATCTTTGCCGCATACAGAACCAACAGATGAAACACCGCCGAACCAAGGTCTAACGTGAGGGACCCAGCCGATTACAGTCGGATAACCACCAGAGCCTCCTTACCGAGGCCATTTCGAGGATAATCCCTAGCCCACCGCTTCAGACAGCTGTCACCACATTGACGTTCCAGCTCATCGCCCAGCCGACGTAATGAGGAAAACTAGGGACCGCAACCTTCCTAGGAGATGAGGCCGTTGAAGAAGAAAATCCTCATCTCGCTGCGAAGATGTCCAGAAATCATTTCCAAATTATTGTTAACAACTATCCAGTCCGTGCTCAAGGGGACTCCGTAACATCTTCCTCTGTCATTTCGGAACCATACAGATGCCTTTTCGGGAAGCTATGTTTAAGTTCAACGAAAAGATCCATCTTAAAGTTGCCAATGGAAACTAAATGCATCTTCATGTGCAACCCTTCAAGATACTTCAAGATCCAACCCTTTAAATTTACGGTATTACCAAATTGTAGTCACGACGTCATCCTTAGTTGGGATTTTCTGGAGGCATCACAAATTATGATAGACTAAAGGAGATCTGAACTGACGTTGGAAGACATTGTAAAAGAAACTGAAAATTCTCAGACCTGGACCTTTCACGCTATAAACGATTCTAATATACCTGCTCATTTTATAGCGAAAATTCCTGTTACCATTTCCAGCGGGATCAAAATATTTACGTGATAATGCAAGGAAATAAAATGTTATTCCTAGAAAAGGAAATTATGATGCCAACTAGCATAATAACATTATTTAACGGTAAAGGTAGATTATGGTTGGCTAATGGTCAAGCTGCTGTTCAAATTATTCCCAAGAATATATTCGTAGGCAATGCATCAGCGTTAGATGAGAACTGGGTGAGTACAATTACTCATACTCTCGCCGAAACTAATGATACATTCCAAGCAAAATAGAGTGGCCAAAAAGTCGATTTTGAAAGAATGTTATTATCAAATCCTAAAGTACCGTTGTCCGCCACGAGGCTAGTTGCAGTCACGTCGTCACCAAAACTGGTAACAGAATCTTTAGCTAAAGTAACTTCTCTTCTATATTGCTAAATGTACTTAAAAAGCTGTTGTTCCTAACAAGTTAGCTGAACCTTTAACAAATACGCTGCCAAATCTCCCGTAGACCCAAAAAGAGAGGCTTCTTGGAATATTGCAGAAGTTTTCGACGAATGTTTAAAATCTAAAGCTATGAAGCGAAAGGTTAAACACAGTACAAATACTAGCAACCATGAAGCTATAAGCCACAGAGTCTGTAGAGTGTTACCAGCTGAGCGTTGCACAATACAAGAAGTTGAGATGATACAAATTTAGAGCATAAATCAGCCATCTGAAAGCCCTTGATAGTCTCCAGTTTTCTTGATTAAGAAGAAAGATGGAATCTGGACGCTTCCGCGGAGATCATCGTTGCCTCAATCAGATCACTAAAAAAAGATGTGTACCCTCTACGACGTATAGACGATACAATAGACTGTTTAAAGGTGCTATGTTTTTCTCGACCATGGACGTCCGAACCGGCTTTTGACAAATTGAGATAGATGATACTGACCATGAAAAGAAAGCGTTTATTACCCCGGAAGGTTTGTACGAGTTTAAAGTTATCCATTTTGGTCTATGTAATGTCCCCGCAACACTTGAAAGAATGATGGACAATATACTACGCTAGTGTAATTCTGAGTTTAATCGAAGAAGCTAATCTGGTTCTCAATTGTAAAAATGCTGTTTTACCACCCGAGAAATCAAAATTTCGGGTCATCTAAAATCAGAAAAGGGTGTTTAGCCTGATTCGGACAAGATAAAAGCTGTCAGCTGTTTTCCGACCCCAAAAAATTTATATGACGCCAGTAGCTTTTTGAGACTCTATTCTTATTACCACCGTTTCATTAAAGATTTGTGCTATCAAAAGCAATAACTTCAGGAGCTATTAAAAGGGGACTCGAAATTTTGTTGGGGAGACCGAACAAGCCACTACCTTTCATACGTTGAAGAAAGCACTAGCTTCTAACCCTATTTTATCAATGTTCGATGAAAAGGCTCCTACATCCCTATATACAGATGCTAGTGGTCATAGAATCGGCACAGTTCTTATACAATTACAAGGTGGACAAGAGAAAGTGATTGTATATGTCTCACAGACACTTTCAAAAGTAGAGAGGAATTATTCAACAACTGAAAGGGAATACCGTGCTGTCGTATGGGCAGTATTTAAAGTTTTTTCGAGCCATGTTTTTTCGAGAAGCAATTTAATGTTGTGACAGATCATCATTCTCTGTGCTGGTTAATTAGCCTTAGACACTTTGGGTAGATTAGTTTTGCGCTTTCAAGAATATGTGTCCATTATATATAAGAGAGGCAAGAAGCATAGAGACGCTGACACCTATCTTAAAATCCGTTGAAAGGTAATATTGACTCCTCTGAAGAAGTGAACGTCTTTGAATCATTCTCAGACTTAGCGATGGAACAGAAGAAGGATTCAGGACACGGAAAAACTATCTTTTCAACAGTAAAATCAGAGCTAGTAAGAACAACTTATGAATTAATCGATGAAGCACTTTACAAAAAAAACTTTGATCCTAGTGGGAAGATGTGGTTACCGATCATTCTGAGACACCTACGCTAAGTTATACTCTAATATTTTCAAGACGCTCCTACACCAGGCAACTTAGGATTTATCAGTGAGGAAACGATTCTAATGGCTGGGTCTTTACAGTACTGCACATTGATATGTTACATGTAGCTGTGAATGCCAACGAAGAAATGCCGCTCCACTTCAGCCGGCCGATCATCTAATACCTATACCTCCTGCAATCACACCATTTCATCGGATCGGGATAAACTTGCAGGGACGATTTCCAATGACACTGAGGGGTAATAAGTTGATCACTGTCTGTACTGATTACTTAACCCTCTATACAGTGACGAAGACATTACCTACTGCTGAAGACACGGAAGTAGCCAAGTTTCTCCTTGAGGACATAATCTTAAAATATGGAGCTCCAAGAGTAATCATTACAGATCGAGTGCAAGTATTTCTATCGAAACTAGCTGTGTATCTTAATCAATTCTGCAATTCAGACATGCTGTCAATGAATGTTGAAGTCAAACAAAAATGTTGGGATTAAATATTGTCTTTCATTAATTTTGCATACATCAACGCGAAGCAGGACACATCTGGGTTCGCACTGTTTTATCTGATGCATGGGAGTGAAGTCGTGACGACACTCGACACTATATTCCTGATTCACACTGAAGTAACCAAAGGAGACTGTTACTATCAAGATTACTATCAAGAGCCGAAGAATCTAGACAGCTGGCGAGGGTACAAACCTCGGAAGCACAAGAAAAAGATCAAAGGCAATATAACTTCAAACATTGAATAGAGTTCTATAAACTTGAAGACCTTGTACGTATTTTCAAACCTTTATGAAAAGTAGATCTAACGGAAAAGTTACTTAAAAGATACTTCGGCCCTTATGAAGTCTTACGACGACTATCTGACGTAACCTATCAAGTTCAAGGCTTTGATCCTAGTTCGCGATGCTGACGGAGAGTAGATGTGTGCATGTGGTGCTTCAAAAGAAGCCCTTCTATGATCCCTATGCACAGATCCAGTTTCCAAAAGATTCTACTGCTTCTGTAGAGCTTAACCCTAGACGAAATGTATCCAACCACAATCCTGTCAAGAGTATTCAGGAAGTATGACACGCTCACGGACGAGAGTCTTTCTACAGAATTCTCTTAAGCAGTAGGACGCGGTTTTTCGAGGGGAGAGCAATACCACGAAGCGTACAATACCGTGAGGGAAATCGTTAGTCCACAGAATGAGAGTTTCGGGGCTCAAAACGCAGTGCTGACAACATTAATAATTCACTCTAATGTTTTGTTTAATTGTTCTCTGTTATCTTCTACAATTTCTAGAACCTTCCTGAATATTCTTTATGTTTCCAGAACAGAATGTATGTAATATATATATATATATATATTCTAAAAGATTTTTATAGCAATGAATTATTTTTTTTTTTTTTTTTTTTCATTCTTCTTTTGCGGATGGGTTGATGAAAAAACAAATTTATAATGATAGAGATGATTTTTTTTAATCTTTGATAATAAAGAAGAGAAAATTGAAATACAGTTGAACTCCATTACAGTGAACTGTGTGCTGATATACACAGTATGCTCCCTTTATAATCTAGCACTTCATCTTTCCGACACTTCCAGTAATCTAGCGTTTTTTCACAGACAGACAAACCTTAAACATGTTATTTTATGCATTTACTTCGAAGAATTTAAGTAGGCTATGAATACAAAACAGTATATTTTTTGCAGTTTTAATTATTTCGTGTGTTCGACATTTCATTTGCTTGTACTGTTTTAATTTTCATGCAGTAATACATAGCTTAAGCTTTTTAAATGAGTTATTATTAGTGATTCTCCAATAGTGATTTCAGTTTCAAAAATCCAGTAGCATTCTGATCCTATATTTGACGGGTTATTGAGAGAGTATTTTGTGTATATATATATATATATATATATATATATATATGTATGTATGTATGTATGTATGTGTGTAAGGGAATGTCACTTAAGAAAAGCTTCAATGTCTAAACGGCTGATGAAAGGAATTAAAAAAAGAGCCAACATTTTCATGGTCTAGAGATTGTGATGAAAGTATTGAAGTGTTTGCATCGATGAAAATCGGTAAAATTCACAGTGACTGATGTATTCTCAGCGACTATGAAGAGAAAGACGTCTTTAACGTTGATGGAATATTGTGTTGATAATTTACAAAAAATGACTTTTCCTCATCAATTTGGAAAAAATTTGAAAGGAAATTTGCAGACCGGCAGGAAACCGTCGAAAGGCAGAGTAAAACAGTACTTCTGAGCGAACGTGAAAGGATCAGTAGTTGAAAAAAAAATACCACAGTGATAGGCAAATTGTCATAAGCTTAAATGTTCAGAATGTTAAAATTACCCTTATACATTGTATAAAGCTTGAAATAACTTTGAAAACTGCTAATTTTCAAAGAAGATCTATCATCTATAGGAGTGGATTGATGAAACTGTACCTTGCAAAACATTTGCACTATCAAAAACTCAGTGCAACCAGGTTTTTTCTTTTAGTTCCTAATAAATTTCTTTGCTGTCCGACTGATTGACGAGTGTTAATCGTGCAGTTTCAAATCTCTAGCCAAAAACAGTTCAGTATATTTTCTTGAAAGTTAAGAAGTGATTGAATATATTTCTTTCAGTAGCTTTCAATAGTTTTTTACTTGATGATATCGCAGTTGCCACGATTCACAACCGCTTTCGATTCCAGAATTTCACTTTGAATGTATTGAGCAAGCAACAGACAGCAATTGCAGATGAATTGTGGTCATATTTGCTGGAGTGCCAAGCAGCTTCATTTCTTTTCTCCTCTAAAGGACGTAGTTGAACAATTTGAATTGCCAGGTGATAACGAGGTGTCCCTTCTGGATAGTCTTCTAGTGACGACATATCGCACCTGAAGGCAAGACCCAACAACGATGCATGGCTGCAGCAAGAAGACTTTGTGCCTGAAGAAAGATCTCTTGTGCCTGTAAGATTGATTATTGATTTATTAAAGTCGCACTAGAAACAACACGAGGATAACGCAGACTAACCTTGTAATTTTGAACCTCGGTTGGCGCCGAAGACAATGCTGAGCTTACATCTCCAGTTCCCACACTTCCCTTCTGGGCCAACGGAAGGACTCTCGAACCTCGCCAGATTTAACTTGCATCAGTATCGGCGAATTGGCGGCCTTTATTGATAATGTTTGAACCCACATTGGGAGAAAACTGCCTGCTGCGACCAAGCACCACTAGTCACAATTTTTCTTCGATTATTTGTCAAGAAACGACACAAAGTTGAGCTCAATTTAAAAAAGTGTGTGGACTTATTATGTCAGTGGGCGATACACAATATATCAAAACCAGAAGACCTACCAGTATAACACATTTCAGATGTGCATTATTAGACGCGGGGAAGGAATGCGCGGATCATGTGAATAGTTAGCAGGCAGTCTTGTTCAGCAGCATGGAGCACCAGCGTTGTGTTTTTTGGGTCTGCAGGACAGTTTTCAAAATTTACATTTTATTTTGCAAATACATTTAATTCAACAAAATATAATTTCTGCTGAGAATTTATTGTAAAATGCCCTTGTTTTTACTTAATGGACCCAGGGCTGACGGTTACCTCCCTCTGACCTGAGAGTGAAAGAAGTTGTAGTTTTTCAATATGGAACTGAAATGGTGTTAAAAGCCAAATTAAGAAGAGGGTGATAAACTGAATCTCATTACTCATAACCAAAAAAGCACACACAGCTGGCCATGTACTACACACACACACACTGGCCACACACTACCAGTCACTACCGCTTCGTCACACACACACACACACACTACTACCACAACACACAATACACACACACACACACACACACACACACACATTGGTTTATTATTGATAGTGAGTGGAGTGAGAGAGTATATACATATATATATATATATGAGTAGAGTATATATATATATATATAGAGCATGAGTTATTACAGATCCTGCCAGAACAAAATACGTTTCCGAAGCAGCCAGAAAAGTCTTTTGGATCTTTTGGGTTGGACAGGTCTGCTCTAAACCATCAAAAGAAGCCTTAAAGCATCAGTTTTATATACTTAAAATTAAAGAAAAAAATAAGACTGTTTTTTCATTCAAAATTGTGTTCCAAGTATTTTGAATAATCACAAATGTAGCAAACAGGATAGTTTACTTCACCATATTAAAAAAAGAATCAATTCCCTGTACATATATATCCATTTGAACTTTTAGGCCCATTGCTTATCCCAAATAAGAACTACAAACGTATTTTTGCTCTCATTATAATCTTCGCAAATTTCTTAAAATGGCTTTAACTCATTTATGTCAATCTCAGAGCATGAAGTTATTATAAAATTAGAAAATCAAAAATACATATTTGGCAATCCATCTCATATTATTTTTGATCATGGTACCGCATTTAATTCAGAACAATTTCAAGATTATTGCAGTACCGAAAAAATCCAACATCGCCTCCTCATTACCAAGGGCAAATAGACAAACGGTGCGTTTAAATTCTGCAATCGAAACAGTAATATCCAAACTTACCGTAAGCAATCCAAAAATTTTTTGCACACGTCAGTGAAGTTCAGACGGTTATAAATTCAATGTTCCAACGAATTATTCAAGCAAATCCTTTCGAATTATTGTTTGGTACCAAAAGCCAAGGTCGCAAACAAGATTCTATTTAAATATCGCAACTTAATAAATGAAGAAACCAAGCCCTGACGTTTGTTAACCGTTGAGTTAAGGAAACAAGAAAATAAATATCTGCGAAAGTCTCAAGATGAAAAGAGAAGAAATTACAACCTTTTTCGAAAAGCACCATCTACTTTCCAACTTCATGATCTTGAGGTCATCAACGTTCTCAATCAGACTAGACCAAACTGAGTGCCAAATACTTGCTTCCATGGATAATGAAAAGGAGTAATAAAATAAAATTGTAATTAAAAAAACCCGAGAAATGACATTACAGTCACTTAAAGGTTTTTCTTTTTTTTTTCTTTTCTTTCTCTTTTCTTTTCTTTTGCAGGATCAATGAAAACTAGCACTTGAAGTTTGAAATATCTTGAACTGTATCTAAATGTCGCACTCATCTGCTTGAACTAATTAAATAATATTTTCATCTAAATTTTCATAATAGTACTTTAACCATTTGCAGTTAGTGTTCTTACTTCAATTTGTTTATTTACCTTTGTTGCATTTATTAATCTGTATGCAGCCGCGCGCTTTTACGCCGCTTGCGCCGCTGCCGGGCGGCGCGCAAATGCCTTTGCGCACGGCTGCAGCGCACGGCGTTTTACGGCGCAATACCGCTTTTGCGCGCGGTACGGCGCGGCGGCGGCAGTGCGCGCGGCGGCGCGTACGGCCTGCGCTACCAGCGCGGCAGTTTGCAGCAGGCAAGGTACGCGTGTGCGGCAGTGTGTGCGCGTTTTCGTGTTTCACGTGTATGCAATGCCAAAAGCGTGTTAAAAAAACTGCGTCCTACTGTTTAAGAGAATTCTGTAGAAAGACTTTCGTCCGTGAAAGGCATCATAGGTCCTGGAATACTCTTTGACAGGATTGTGGTTGATGCATTTTGTCTAGGTTAAGCTCTACAGAAGCAGTAGGAATCACTTGGAAACTGGATTCGCATCAGATCTAGAAGGACTTCTTTGAAGCACCAAATGCACTTCATATCTACTCTCCGTCAGCATCACGAACTAGGCTGGAAAGCCTGAACTTTGATATGTCATGTCAGATAGTCGTCGTAAGACTTCCAAGGCCGAAGTATCTTTAAGAATTTTCCGATAGACCTTTTCATACAGGTTTGAAAATACAGGCTATTCCTCAAGTTCATAAACTTATTCAATGTTTGAAGTCATATTGTCTTTTGATCTTTTCTTGTGCTTTCCGAGAGTTTGTACTGCCAGATGTCTGATTCTTCTGCTCTTGATAGTAACTTGATAGTAAGTAATAGTTCCCATTTAAGTCATTTCAGTGTGAATCAGGAACATAGTGTCGAGTGTCACTGATTGGCCCACATCAGATAAAAACGGTGTAAATTTGTGATGTGTCTCTTCTTTTCAAGTGTGATGTACGCAAAATTAACAAGGACAATATTAATCCCACATTTCTGTTTGACTTCAACATACATTGATAGCTTGTCTGCATTTGCAGAGTTGATTAAGTTCCCACAGCTAGTTTCCGACGAAATACTTACCTCGATCTAGGTAGTGATTACTCTGGAAGCTCCATCAAGATTATGTCCTCATGAAACTTGGCTAACTGGCCTCTTCGCAGGTAATGCCATCGTGACAGTATAGAGAGAGTTGAGTAATTAGCAAGACAGTGATCAACTTTTTACCCCCTCAGTGAGACATTGAAATCGTCCTTAAATTCTTATCCTGATCCATTTAAAACAGGACAAGAGTGAGGGATAGGCATAGATGATCGCCACATGGAGGACATTTCTCTCGTTGGCATTCACAGCTATATGCAATATACCAATGTACAGTGAGGACAGAGACCCGCCATTAGAATCGTTTCCTCACTGATAAATCCTCTAAGTTGCTTTTTCCATATAGAGCTGGTGTAGGAGCGTCTTGAAAATATTAGAGATGGGACCCTTATAGGTGTCTCAGAATGATCGGTAACCATATCTTCCACCCGGATCAAAGGTTTTTTTTTGCCTACTGATTAATTCATAAGTTGTTCTGATTTTACCAAGTAGATAGTTTTGTGTCTTTGAATCCTCTTCCTCTGTTCCATCGCTAAGTCTGAGAATGAGTCAAAGACGTTCACTCTTCCAGAGGATTAATATTACCTTTCAACGGATTTGGTGATGGGTGTCATGTTCTATGCTTCTGCCTTCTATATATAATGGACACATAATTCTGAAAGCGCAATTACAAAAGGACACATATAGTTGAAAGCATATCTTATTTTACCTGGAAGTGTCTTATGCTTTACCTTAAACTAAAGTACAGAGAATGATGACTGTCACAACATTACAATACGTACTGAACGTAGTTGTATACCAA